>JAODAL010002057.1:0-208039 GCA_025379985.1 Phyllomedusa bahiana | reverse complement strand
GGCTGCTTGATAGGGCACCAAAATCTGTCCGGCCCTGCTACCTACCACCTACCTGCTAGTGGCCTGTATCTACCTACCTTTCTAAAGGCGTCTATATCTACCTGTCAACTGAGGGAGCTATACCTACATGCACGGAGGCGCATAGCTTATCATTACAAGTATATTAAATGTGCCTAACACATACGTGTAATGCACCAAAACATAATTGTAAAATGTGAAATGCGCCAACACTTTTAATTGAAAGATTGCTATGCGCCTCAAAGGGATTTTTTTATGGGGCCACGCGCATAATTTTTAGCGCATGAAAAGTGTCCCCCGGCATATAATGCCCTAGTTTTGGTGTACGACAGTTCATTTACATCCAAAATTTTGGTTTTAAAAGGGGTTTTTGCGCAATATAACCAAAAACTGGCTTTGGGGATTTTGGGAAATGTCCCCCAAATTTTTCCAGCATGCAGTTTCTACACCCGCCAAAAATAACCCTACCCTTTTTTTGGAAGGGGGGAAAATAACAAAAGACCTGTTTTTATTTTTGGAAAAAAAACGGTTTGTTTTTGACTGAAAATTTTGGCCCAAAGGCATAAAATAACAATATACACGTATGTACCCAATGTCCTAATGATGTATAGTACAGAATAAAACTCTGCTTTTTTTTAAAGCGAAAAAAAATTCCTGTATCATTATCCCATGTATCCTGGGATTTGATTCTTGCCCAGGCTTCTGGCCCTTCTCCCGTTAAGCCTCACATTACTTTGAAGAATTTCCAATGACTCTTTTGAAAAAAAGGAACGTTTTTAACAGATGATTTTTACACAATGAGCCTTCTAAGGAGCTTTTGTCTGTCTGAGATATCCTATATAGAATAATCATAATTTAATAGAGATGTTCTCTTGTTTAGAAAACCTACTTTCATTTACTTTATTAGTGAATCTTAAATTAGTAGAAGGAGGATCTTCATCTTTCAGCTGGAGTGTACAAAGAGCATCTCTGGAGGACCTGTCCTGTCCTGCTCTACACAGACAAGTCATTGATTTGAATGGGCACTGTGCAATACTTAAAGGGCTTGTCTCACTACAAAGATTGCTTTTTATGTTAAAGATCTTGCAAAAAAAAAAAAACACTTTGCAATATATATCCTTTAACAGTATCCCATATTTTTAAAATCCCCTCTTGTATAGGCTGGGAACAGCCCTTTAGGTTGCTAAAAAACTACATACCTGTTTTTATCTTCCCGTGGCTGCCCGCACTGGTTTAAGCTACATCCTGGCTTCTACTGCAGCCTAGTGGAAGCCCGTAAACATGCCCCCGAATTTTAAAGTAAACTGGGGAAAAAAGGATAGGTAAATGAATCAATTAGTGAAAACCCCTTTAATTTCTTATGTGGTGACATAGCAAAGAAATAACACTTAGCGTCCATCCATACAGTCAGGTTTTCAGGCAGATTTTCAGATGGTCTTTGGATTTGAAAACCGTTTGATAACCGACTGTCAACCATTCACCCCAGATTTATTAGAAAAATCCGTTTTAGTAGTCTCCTGAAGGATTTTTAGCCCGGGCAGCTTTCTACACCGCCAGCGTTCTGAAAAACTTAGAACATGCTCAATCTTCTGCCCGGTGTGAAGTTCAATAGTTATGGGGGACGGATGAATCCACAAACCGTGTACAGAACTGTCCCCCAAACCCATCCAAAAGATGCAAAAAACGGGTGGATTTTTAGGACAGAATCCGCCCGGTTTTTTTTTTGCCGTGTGGATGTACCCTTACAGCTAGGTTTCCCAAAAGATTACAGCTAATGTTTGGGAGTCACAGCAAAGTGATAATTTGTCAAGGGGGATATAAAGTCCACTTACAGATCAGGTTTTATTGTGATAAAAAACCCTCAAATTGCTTTAGCATCAAAAAATTAATTATAAAAATGCCTGCCCATCGGGTCTAAAAAAATGGTTTTCTCACCTAAATTCCAAGAGATCTTAGATCAGACTATCTACTCCAAATGTGTAGCCGCTAAGCTCTAAAGTAAATCTGCGTTTACATGCTCTGGCAGCAAATTTTAAGGATGAAAAGCATAGCTACAAAAGGTTTTACCATTGGGCCCCCAAAACATTGTCCATAAAAATTTGGGATACCAGGGGTTTTAAACTACCATTGTAGCAGCCATAGCTGTTGCTATGGGGTCTGGTGCCCAGGAGAGAGGTGCTTCCTGCCTTAAAACGCCCAGGCCCTCTGTCCCAAGTTTTTTAGAGGCAGGGGAAACACAGACTTGGGCGAGTCTGTTAAATTAAGCTTATCAGGCGTCAGCCCCTAGTGATAATGTGGGCGACACGATGATGTCGTATCATTGCGTCGCCCGCGCAGGGCTTCAAAGGGAGAAGCCAGCCTGCACTCATTGCATCGTCGGAACAAGAGACAGGTGAGTTAATTATTTTTTTTATTTTTTTTTACTAATGGGGCTGAACTACCTCCCCAGGGGCCCCCTTTTTGGCCAAAAAACCTTTTCCGGGGGCCAAACTAAAAATTCCCCCACCAAGAGGCCCCCCTATAAAACCTACGCCTACAAGGGGCACCCTAAAGCCGCCTCCCTCCGGGGCCCCAAAGAAAAGGGCCTATCCCCTGCGTGGGGTAAATTTTGCCTACTTAATATGGGGGCCCCCAACGGGCCTCCCTTTCGGGGGCCCTAAACCTTTAACCTACCTACCTTTGGGGGGCCCACCTACCTACCTCCCTTTGGGGCCCACCTATCCCCTTTACCTACAGTTAAAACCAAAATTTTTACATCCCCTATAAAAAAAGGGGACACAAAAGCATGTTTTCCCCACAATTTAAAATTTAAAATTCAGAAAAAGGGCCTTCCCCCTTTTTTAGGTCTTTAGGATTACCCAATTTTTTAAATTTTTTCCAAAATTCCGAATAATGGAGAAAATTTTTTAAGGGTTTTTTTAAATTTATTTTCTGCAAAGTCAAAATTTTTACATACATTTCCTTAGAAAGGGTTTTTTAGCTTTTCCCCTTAAATTGTATGACTTGCCTTTTTTTGGCAGATTCTTGTAAAGAAATTTAAATTGTTTTTTTTTTTTTGCCCCAAAAAAATTAAAAAAATGTAAATTTTTATTTTTTTTGTTTAGTATTTGGTTAAATCCCCCTTTGGGCTTTCAAAAACTGTAAAAATTCAAGCAGGTCTTTAAACCGAAATTGCCCCCCGGGGCCTCTTCTGCCACATTCCCAGTGTTGGTGCAAGGTTTTGGTTGAAAACAGCTTTTTCTTCAAACTCAAACCCCAAAGTTGGTTTTGGGGTTGAGGGCTGGGGACTGTGGGAGGCCAATACAAAAACTCTCTTAAATTGTCTTTTGGAACCCAATTTCTCCCCCAACCCTTGAACGTCGGCTTTGGTTCTTTGGTCCCTGCGGAACCTATGAGTCCTTTTTCATCCCCCAAAAGCCCTGCGTGTATTAATAATCACTTCTGGGGATTTCACTTTAGCTCACCTGAGGCACCATAAATCCTGGTCAATTACCAAAAATTTTGGCTGGAACCCTCCCCATATCCTCGGCTCTTCCACGAACTGAAGTTTTTCCAGCTTCTAATCCATTACCCCCCTTTTCCCCCTGATTCCCCAAAAACCCATTTCCCCCTTCGACCCCTTTTTGAGTTTCACCATCGCTCCAAACCCCCCCCTTTCCCCCCCCCTTTTTATCGTAGTTTTTGCAAACTCAAACCAACCTTTTTATAGAAAAATGAAGTTAGGCTTCTTCATTTTTTTTTCGGGGCCAAATTTTACGACCTGTTAAGGGGTGCTACTTGTGTTTTCCCCGGACGTCTGTGTCCACCTTAAGAATAAAACAAGCCACCCCCCCTGCCTTTTTGTTGCATTGAACTGATTGCCTTGTGATAAACCGACTTGTTGCTCTGAATTTTCCCGGACTCACTTCTTGGCTTCGAATGGAGGGAGGGGACTTATTTCATATTTCCCGTCAGGCCCCATTATGCATTTTGGAAATTTTTCGGCGAGAGACGCTATCAATGAGCTAGATATGCTGGTCTTTTTTTCTTGTGGAATCTTTTTTTCAGGGCTTTTAAACCCAGTGCCCCTTTTTTGGAATAGCCTAAAACACGAGCTGTTAGGGAATGTGAACAGGTTGTCCTTTTGTCCCACCACCAGGAGCATTGCCTCTCCCCGTCATCAATTACACCCCTCATAAGGGTGAAGTAGGGAGCATAGAACTGGCAAACCAATTCCCTTGCTCTTTGCACGCATTTAATTAATTAACCACTTATTATATATTTTGGGAGTCAGTCCCTTCCCCTTTTTAAAGACTCCCATTACTTTTTAAAATGTGCTCCCATTCCACAACTCACTCCACAGCCCGGTTTTTCCTTTAACCATTTTTCACCAGTTTTGCGTAGCTTCGGGGCATTGTCCATTTGGAAAAATCTATTTCCACCCCCGCTTCAACTTCCCCGGCTGGTTTGATTTGTTTTAGTATTGCCACATCATTTTCTTTCCTCATGATGCCATCTATTTTGTGTAGTGCACTAGTCCCTCAGGCAGCAAAACAACCCCACAACATGATGCTGCCATCCTTGTAGCACCACATTATGGGATGTGTGTTCTTGGAGGCATTCAAAATTCATCCCTATACCTCAAACGTAACAAGGTTGCATTATTGCCAAACAGTTTATTAATTTTAGTTTGTTTGTCAGACCATAGGCTTTGCTAGGTCTAAACATATCTATTGGTGTAAGTTTTTGGCTCAGTAGGCTACGTTCACACTGCTTTTTTACACCACATTGTGCACTGCGGCATGAATTTTACAGAGAAAAAACTTGTGATCCTGTCACTAATTTTACACGTATTCCACTGAGATCCTGTCCATCACCTTAGCAGTCACTGTACAATGAAAATCAGCACTGATAAATTTGCTTTTTCAAAAGCACTCACCTACATATGATAGTGTAATACCTTATAAATAACAGTCACCAAATAATACAGCTATACAAGAAGCAAAATATACCAAACTCCCACAATACCAAGGACCCAAATTATTACTACTTATGATACAAATAATATGTCCATACTGTGACCTAAATGCAACCACCATACAGGGACTATATAGTAATACATATATGACTTACAGGAAGACGACCTTTCAGATCGAGTCGTTCACTTCCCGTCACTATCTCCATAATTAAAATAATAATAATAATCTTTATTTCTATAGCGCCAACATATTCCGCAGCACCGTTCAAATTCAAGGGTAAACATACAGTCAATACACATTAAAATACTTACAAATGAGACACAAGGTGTGAGGGCCCTGCTCGTTCGAGCTTACAATCTATTAGGGTGTTATTGTATGAAACATACGTAATAAGTGGCCAATTTACAATGGACACATCGGCCATGATCATAAATAGGGGTTGGTTTACATGAAAAATGGATGAACCTGCCACCAGACTGAACATCTAAATACAGATAAAGTGCCTGTGAGTGCCAATCAGGGAGTGACAGATGTGTGTGATAGCATTTATGGATCTTGTTGGGCCAGACCGCGGAAGATGAATTTTCAGGGCCCTCTAAAACGTGATGGTTGTGAATGAGCCTGATCGCCCCCGGTAGCAATAGTTCCATAGAATTGGTGCCGCACGTGTGAAAATCTTTTAGGCGTGCATGGTGAGGGTTCGGAGTGATTGAGGAATGTAAGTTCTGAATATCATCAGCAGAGCGGAGAGCACGGTTAGGGCGGTAGACAGAGACTAGGGAGTGATGATGAAGTGATGATGCACGCTGTTGAGAGCTTTATGGGTGAAGTGCTGAGTTTATACGTTATCCTAGACTGGATGGGCAACCAGTGCAGTGACTGACATCAGGGTAGAGGCAAACAGTATAGCGGCATGAGAGAGAAAGACAATCCCTGGCAGCTGCAATTCTGGACAGATTGGAGAGGGGATAGTTTGCAGAAGAGGGTAAGACCGATAATGCAAGGAAGTATGCAGTAGTCAAGACAGAAAGAATAAAGAGGCAGTAATGAGAGTTTGAGTCGTTTCCACATGTGAGAAATGGACGGATTATGGAGATATTCTTTGAGGTGCAGGTGACAGGAGCGGACAAGGGATTGGATATATGGTGAGAAGGTCAGATCAGAATCCAAAAAACCCCTAGACAGGGGGCCCTCTGCCTAGGAAAATGGGGGAAACCCCCATACGAAACAGAAATAGCAGGGGGGGGTTTTTGGTTAGTAGATGGCGGGAAAACAAGAAGTTCATTTTTTTAGTGATTTTTAATTTAGATGGAGAGAGGACAACCGGCCCATGACTTCTCCCGGCCACCACCATTTTCTCAGAATTTTCCACACAAACATTTTTTTAAAATTTTCAAATTTTCCCCGCACCCCAAAAACTTACCCACCCCACTTGGGTTTTAAAATAACCCCTCTCCCAATATTGGGGTTTTTTAAAGGGAAAGCTGATAACGCCCAATTTCCCCCCAGGGAAATGGCAGGTGCTTTGCAGGGGAAAAAATGGGGGGTCCCCCTAACTTCCCTTTTTTTGACCAGAAAGGGGAGGGAAAATTGGGTTTTCCCAGTAGGTTTTTTAAAAAGTTTATAAAGTCCCCCCCGTTGGTAGATAAATAGTAATAGGTTTCCCCCCGTATGTAAAAAATGTAGTAATTTGGGACCCAATTTCTTTTAAAGTTAATAGGGTCCCATATATAAATTTTAAAAAGGTAATAGGGGTTTCCCCCCAATTTTGGGATTTGATAATAGGGTTTTCCCCAGTCTGTAATAGGTATTTGGGTCCCCCCCAGTCTGTAGATAGGTAAAGGGCCCCCAGTGGTATATTAATAGGGTTTCCCCCCGTCTTTAGAATATGTAATAGGGCCCCCATTTTAATACAGGTTTAATTTGGGCCCCCATTCATATAGGTGGTTTTCTAGGGGCCCCCCGTAACAAGGGAAAGGAAAACCCGGGGCCCCCCTCTAGATAGGGAGGTAAAATGGCCCCCCCTTTGATAAAGGTAGGGTAATAGGGCCCCCATTTTTAGAAACAGGTAATAAGGCCCCAAAAGATATGGGTTTGTTAAAAAGGAAAACCCCGTAATTTTAGGCGGTAATAGGGCCCCCCTTAAAGATAGACAGGGAATAAGGGGCCCCCAAAAGGGGTATGGGGAGGTAAAGGACCCCAGTAAAAAATAGGGAGGGGAATAAGGCCTCCAGAAATATAATAGGTAATAGTGGGGCCCCCCGTTAATAATTAAGGTTTTAAAAGGTGCCCCCCCGTAAAAAATAGGCAATTTTTAAAAGGGCCCCCAGTATAGATAAGCAGGTAATAGTGCCCTGAGTATAGATAGGCAGGTAATGAGCCCCAGTAGATATTGTCAGGAAATAGAGCCCCCAGTAGATATAGGTAGGCAATAGGGCCCCATTATTAAATAGGCATTTTAAAAGGGCCCCCATTTGATTTTAAGGGGAGGAAAAAGGGCCCCCAGTAGATATAGGCAGGTAATAAGGCTTCCAGTAGATATAGGTAGTTAATAGGGCCCTATAGATAGGCAGGTAATAGGGGGCCAGTACAGTGTAGATGGGCAGGTAATAGGGCCCCAGTAGATATAGGCAGGTAATAGGGCTCCCAGTAGATATAGGCAGTTAATAGAGCCCCCAGTACTATGGTGGAAAGGGGCCCCCAGTAGATAAGGTAGGTAATTGACCCCATATGATAAGAAAAGAATAGGGCCCTCAGAGATATAAGCTAATAGGCCCTGTAAAATTGGGGGTAATAGGGCCCCCAGTAAATAGGCAGGTTTTTGGGGCCCCCAGTAATATAATAGTAATAGGGCCCCAGTAGTTTATGGTAATAAAGGGCCCCCCAGTAATAATTAGGTTTTAACCCCTTAAGGACCCACCCGCTTTGACCTTCCTGACACAGCCTTTTTTTTTTAAAATCTGGCATGTGTCACTTTATGTAAGAATAATTTTTTTTCACACTTTTACCTATCCATGTATTCAAGATTTTTTTCCTGTGACACATTGTGCTTTAAGTTAGTAAGAATTTTGATCCATCAATCCTTTTTTGTTTTGGAAAAAAAATCAAAATTTCATGAAAATTTTTAAAAAAATTTGTCTTTTGAAATTTCCCAAAAATTTTTTGCATGAAAGGGCAGAAAATTATTCACCAAAATTTTTAAGGCTTAGAAAAATTTATAATTTTTTAAAATTTTTTTTTTCCTTTCTTTAAATTTTAAGAAAATTTAAAAAAATTTAAATTTAATTTTTTTAGGGACCATCCATTTGACGGGGCTTTGTATTTTTTAACCCCCAAATGACCCATCAAAGAAACTAGCCCCCTTAAGTATTTACAACAGGTTTAAATTTTGATAACCTTTAGTTTTTTAAAAATTTAAAAGCAAATTGAGGTAAAATTTTCAAAATTTCACTTTTTTTGCGGGTTTTTAATATTTATTATTATTCACGGAAATACGGTAAATGTAACTAGGTAAATGCAACTTAATATCAATTCCCCATGTCTCCGTTTTTAACTACCCTATGTGGCCCTTATTTGGCTCAACCATAACCCCAAATAGGGGGACACCTACGGGACCGGGGGTCTCTTTTTTCATTACTTTTTGTTTAGGCGCCATTCCAGGTTTGTGGACGCCCAAGTTGCTAAAACTAATAAAACCCCTAAAAAACCCCAATTGGAAACTATACCCAAAGGGAATATACCGGGGGTCATGAGATATAGACCCCAGGTGATTCACAAATTTTTTGCATAGGTGGGAAAATTAAAAAAAAAAATTCCAATAATCTGCAATTTTGGCTTAAAATGTTTCATATTTACAAGGAATCCTGGAAAAAAAGAACCCCAAAATTTTGTTAAGCAATTTCTTCCAAGTTCGGCAACACCCTACATGCGGGTGTAAACTGCTGTTTTGGCGCATGGCCAGGCACACAAGGGAGGGAGCGCTATTTGGCTTTTGGAACGTAAATTTTGGTGGGGCCATGTCACATCTGCAAAGCCCCCAAAGTAGCAGTACAGGTGAAACCTTCCAGAAGTGGCCCCATTTTGGATTCAACAACCCTTAGGGATCTCATCTACAGTCATGGCCAAAAGTTTTGAGAATGACACAAATATTATATTTTCACCTGATCTGTTGCCCTCTGGTTTTTATGTTGTTTGTCAGATGTTTTTACACATACAGAAATACAAGTGCAATCATATTATGATTAACAAAAGCTTTTATTGACAGTTAGAATGAGTTAATGCAGAAGTCAATATTTGCAGTGTTGACCCTTCTCTTCAGGACCTCTGCAATTCTCCCTGGCATGCTCTCAATCAACTCTGGACCAAATCCTGACTGATAGCAGTCCATTCTTGCACAATCAATGCTTGCATTTTGTCAGAATTTGTTGGTTTTTGTTTGTCCACCCGTCTCTTGATGATTGACCACAAGTTCTCAATAGGATTAAGATCTGGGGATTTTCCAGGCCATGGACCCAAAATCTCTGTTTTGTTTCCCTGAGCATTTAGTTATCACCTTTGCTTTATGGCAAGGTGCTCCATCATGCTGGAAAAGGCATTGTTGATCACCAAACTGCTCTTGGACGGTTGGGAGAAGTTGCTCTTGGAGGAACATTCTGGTACCATTCTTTATTCATGGATGTGTTTTTTAGGCAAGACTGTTAGAGAGCGATTCCCTTGGCTGAGAAACACCCCACACATGAATGGTTTCTGGATGCTTTACAGTTGACATGAGACAAGACTGGTGGTATCGCTCACCTTGTCTCCTCCGAACAAGCTGTTTTCCAGATGTTTCAAACATTCGGAAAGGGGATTCATCTGAGAAAATGACGTTACCCCAGTCTTCAGCAGTCCACTCCCTGTACCTTTGGCAGAATATCAGTCTGTCCCTGATGTTTTTTCTGGAGAGAAGTGGTGTCTTTGCTGCCCTCCTTGACACCAGGCCTTGTTCCATGAGTCTCCGCCTCACAGTGCGTGCAGATGCAATCACACCTGCCGGCTGCCATTCCTGAGCAAGCTCTGCACTGCTGGTAGCCCGATTCCGAAGCTGAAACACTTTTACGAGACGGTCCTGGCGCTTGCTGGTCTTTCTTGGGCGCCCTGAGCCTTTTTGGCAACAATGGAACCTTTCTCCTTGAATTCCTTGATGATGCGATAGATTGTTGACTGAGGTGAAATCTTTCTAGCTGCGATACTCTTCCCTGTTAGGCCAGTTTTGTGCAGTGCAATGATGACTGCACGGGTTTCTTTAGAGATAACCATGGTTAACAGAAGAGAAACAATGATGCCAAGCACCAGCCTCCATTTAAATTGTCCAGTGGTGTGATTATTACTTAATCTTGACAGATTGATCTCCAGCCCTGTCCTCATCAACACCCACACCTGTGTTAATGGAGCAATCACTGAAACGATGTTAGCTGGTCCTTTTAAGTATGGCCTGCAATGAAATTAAAATGTGTTTTGGGGAAAAAGTTCATTTTCTAGGAAACTATTGTCTTTGCAATTAATTGCTGTTAATCTGATCACTCTTTATAACATTCTAGAGTATATGCAAATTGCCATTATAAAACCTGATGCAGTAGACTTTAAAATTAACATTTGTATCATTCTCAAAACTTTTGGCCATGAGTGTAGGGGTGTACTGTGCATTTTGGATGCACAAGTGTTCCATAGTTTTTTTTAGCATTGGGCCATAAAAATGGGGGGGAAAAAAAACACAGTTCAGTCATTGTTTTTTGGGTTTCAATTTTACAGCATTCGCCATGCAGTGTAAATGACAGGATAACTTTACTATGAAGGTCGGTACAGTTACAATGATATAAATTTTATGCAGTTTTTTCTTTTTTATTACCTTTACACAATAGAAATATGTCTATAAAAAATAGCATTTTTATGTTGTCGTATTCTGACAGCCATAACTTTTTTATTTTGTTGTGTGCAGAGCTGTGTATGGGCTTGTTTTTTGCGGGATGAGTTGATGTTTTTATTGGTACCATTATGGGGTGCATATGACGCATATGACGCTAGGTTTTTGTGAGACGTTTTGAACAAAATACAGCAATCTTGGTACCGTTTTTTATTTTTATTTTTTATAGCGTTCACTGTACGGTATATATGACAAGCTAGCACTACTCAGCAGGTTGATACGATTACAGCGATACCCAATTTGTATATTTTTTTGTGTTTTACTGCTTTTATATTATTCAACCAGGAAAACACGTTTTTGCATCGCCGTAGTCTGAGAACATAACTTTTTAATTTTTCCATGTTTGGAGCTGTTTAGGGGCTTTTTTTTTGCGGGATGAGTTGACATTTTTATTAGTATCATTTTTGGGAGACAAGGCTTTTTGATCGCTTTTAAATCCATGTTTTAGAAGGCAGGGTGAAGAAAATACTGCAATCCTAGCAGTGTTTTTTTTTTTTTTTTAACAGTGCTCACCGTGCAGTATCCGTTATAAGTTAGCTTTACTCTTTGGGTCGATACGATTATGGCGATATCCTGTTTATATAGTTTTTTTATGTTGAAGCACTTTAAAAAAAAAAAAGTGTTTTTAGTGTGTAAAACAATATTTATGCATCGCTGTCTTCTGAGAGCCATACATTTTTTATTTTTCCGTATACAGAGCTGTGTAAGGACTTTTTTCTTGCGGGATGAACTGACGTTTTAATTGTTACAACGTTGGCGTTTATAGGAGGTTTTGATCGCTTTTTATTCCATTTTATGTGCTGCGGTATGAACAAAAATCTTAATAACGTGATTTTTTCGTTGCTTTGTTTTTTACGGCTTTCAGCGTATGGGTTAATTAACATGACAGATTTATAGGGTGGGTCGTTACGCACGCGGCGATACCAAATATGGGTACTTTAATTATTTTTGATCTTTCTGGGGGCGATTGGCGTTTGTAAAGGGGAAAAGGGCGATGTACGTGTTTTTATTTTATTTTTCGTGTTTGTGTTTTACTTGTTTTTCACTATTTTTACTTTTTCACATTTTTTTTTAATTTTCCCCATAGGGGATTTGAATGAGAGATCTTCAGATGCCTCATTCAATAGGAATCAGTACATAGCTTGTTGCTATGTACTGGTTCCTATGGCAACTGTCAGTCACGATGCCGAGCCATGCCCACAGGGGTAGTACTCTTCTGCTGTCTGTCAGAAGGCAGGAGCTGTTGCTGCCGCCGACAGAGACACAGGAGGAGCTCGCTCCTCCTGCGTCTCTCTTAATTATTGCGACCTATCAGTCGTGATAATTAAGGGATTAATGACATACTCTGCTTTAGAGTTCGCGCGATCCTCAGGACGTATGCATACGTCCAGGTGCATGAACCCCCAAACGTATACATACGTCCAAGGTCGTTAAGGGGTTAAAGCCCCCAGTATAGATATTGGTAGGTAATAGGGCTCCCAGTATATATAAATAGGTAATAGGGCCCCCAGTAGATATAGGCAGGTAACAGAGCATATAAAAAAAAAATAACAGTACTCACCTTTCCCCCACTCCCTGAAGTTCCCGCTGGTCTCTGTCTTCTTCCCTGCACAGACGGCGTGACATCGTCATGCCGTGCAGGCAGCGTGATGATGTTCACGCCGCCTGTGCCAGATACTCCGGAGTGCCGCAAGCCTGCTTGCAACTCACCAGAGTACTCTTCGGGGTAGGGAGCGCTCACTCTCTGCTCCGTGGAAGCCTTAAACTGTATGTGCGTCCAGAGGACGTACATACATTTGAAGAGACCATCAGCAGCGACCTGGAACCCGGTTGTTGACAAGACCACGGCAGCAGCCTGGAACCTGGTGAGGTTTGGGGCACCAGCAGTTTTATCTGGGGCAACACCCCTGCATCAGACCATAGGACAGTGATGGCGAACCTTTTTGAGACCTAGTGCCGAAACTGCGACCGAAAAATAACTTAGTTACCTCAAAGTGCCGCCGACATCGGCATGAAGCAGGGACGTAACATTGGGAAGCAGGGTCACACAACAATTAATACGAGGGATGTGACAGCCGCTGAGCCCATTCCTCGGCCAGAGCTCCACTATACAGTGACCATATAGTGGTAGATAGCAGTGTACACAGGTGCTCAGCAGACAGTTGACTGAATAATACCACACCACCACGACCACATACTACCACCACGTATCACCACCACAAAGTGACTGTATAATACCACAACACCACCACCACCACAAAGTGACTGAATAATACCACAACACCACGACCACATACTACCACCACATAGTGACTGAATAATACCACCACGTATCACCACCACAAAGTGACTAGATAATACCACAACATCACCACCACCACCTAGTGACTGAATAATACTGACACATCTCGCCACCACATAGTGACTGAATAATACCGCCACACCATTACTGAATATAAACCATTACACTTTGCACACATAAGAGATTACATTTCAGGCACAATTAGTGACTCACATGTGACGTTTCTCCAATGAGTCGTTCACATTCTGGTTTCTTCTCCATCCGGTTCACACCTTCATGCTGATTTCTCCTGACTAACACTCATCCCTGCAGATTTAGACAAATATATTAGAATCCTCACTTTTCCAGCAACTCCTTACTTATAATTATATAAGTCTCCTAAGTTAGGCAGGTGTATAGGTCCCCTCAATTACGAAGGTATATAGATATAGGTCCCCTCAGGCAGATAGGTATATAGATATAGGTCCCCTCAGGCGGTATACAGGTCCCCACAGGCAGTACAGACAGTACAGACAGATAGCTCCCCACAGGCAGTATACAGACAGATAGCTCCCCACAGGCAGAATACAGATAGATAGCTCTCCCCACCAACCAGTATACAGACAACTCTCCCCACCAACCAGTATACAGACAGCTCTCCCCACCAACCAGTATACAGACAACTCTCCCCACCAACCAGTATATAGAAAACTCTTCCCACCAGCCAGTATATAGATAGCTCTCCCCACAGCAGTATATAGCCAGCTCTCCCAACAGCAGTATATAGCCAGCTCCCCCCAGCCTGTATATAGACAACTCTCCCCACTAGCCAGTATATAGATAGCTCTCCCCACAGCAGTATATAGCCAGCTCTCCCCACAGCAGTATATAGCCAGCTCTCCCCACAGCAGTATATAGCCAGCTCTCCCCACAGCAGTATATAGCCAGCTTCCCACCAGCCAGTATACAGATAGCTCCCCACCAGCCAGTATACAGATAGCTCTCCCCACCAGCCAGTATACAGATAACTCTCCCCACCAGCCAGTAAACAGATAACTCTCCCCACCAGCCAGTATATAGCTAGCTCTCCCCACCAGACAGTATATAGATAGCGCTCTCCCCACCAGCCAGTATATAGATAGCTCTCCCCACCAGCCAGTATACAGATAGCTCTCCCCACCAGCCAGCACACAGATAGCTCTCCCCACCAGCCAGCACACAGATAGCTCTCCCCACCAGCCAGCACACAGATAGCTCTCCCCACCAGCCAGCACACAGATAGCTCTCCCCACCAGCCAGTATACAGATGGCTCTCCCCACCAGCCAGCACACAGATAACTCTCCCCACCAGCCAGTATACAGATGGCTCTCCCCACCAGCCAGTATATAGATAACTCTTCCCACCAGCCAGTATATAGATAACTCTCCCCACCAGCCAGTATATAGATAACTCTCCACACCAGCCAGTATATAGATAACGCTCCCCCAACCATTATATACCCAGCTCTCCCCCAGCCTGTATATAGCCAGCTCTCCCCCAGCCTGTATATAGCCTGCCCCCCAGCCTGTATATAGCCAGCTCTCCCCCAGCCTGTATATAGCCTGCCCCCCCCAGCCTGTATATAGCCAGCTCTCCCCCAGCCTGTATATAGCCAGCTCTCCCCACTGCCTGTATATAGCCTGCCCCCCCAGCCTGTATATAGCCAGCACTCCCCACTCCCTGTATATAGCCAGTTCCCCTAGCCTGTATATAGCAGCTCTCCCCCAGCGGGTATATAGCCGGCCCCCCCCACCTGTATATAGCCCCCCAGCTCATCTCCCCCCAGCCTGTATATAGCCACTGTCCCCCAGCCTGCATATAGCCCGTCTCCCCAGCCTGCATATAGCCCGTCTCCCCAGCCTGCATATAGCCAGCTCTCCCCCAGCCTGTATATAGCCAGCTCTCCCCCAGCCTGTATATAGTCAGCTCTCCCCCAGCCTGTATATAGATGGGCTCCCCAAAGCAGTATATATATTACAGAAGTAAAATAACAACACAAATACTCACCTTACTTCCATCCCAGCCGCACGCTCCTCTTCTCTCCCCGCGCAGGTACGCTCCTCCGGCAGCTCCTGGGGTGCACTGCCTATGACGGCTGTGCGCCCGATGACAGGCAGCGGCGTGATGATGTAATTACATCGCGCCGCTGCCCGGCTGAGCGCATGGGCCCGCGCGCACCCTCAATGCTGGGCATGCGTGCCATAAGTTCGCCACCGCTGCCATAGGACATGTCTCCAAAAATGTAGGTCTTTGTTCCTGTGTGCATTTGCAAACATTAATCTGTCTTTTATATGTTTCTTTTGGAGTGATGACTTCTTCCTAACAGAGTGGCCTTTCAGCCCATGTTGATACAGTACTCGTTTCACTCTGAATAATGGCACAATCTTACCAGCTTCCTCCAGTATCTTCACAAGGTCTTTTGCTTTTGTTCTTAGGTTGATATGCACATGTTGGACCAAAGCACGTTCATCTCTGAGACACAGAATCCATCTTCTTCATGAGCGGTATGATGGCTGGACATTCCCATCTTGTTTGTACCTGCATATAATTGTTTGTACAGATGAACAAAGCACATTCAGGTATCTGTAAATTGCAACCAAGGATGATCCAGAATTGTGCCCATTCCACAGTTCTCTTCCTTATACCTTGGCTGATTTCTTTAGACTTTCCCATGATGTTACAAACAGAAGAAGTGTGTTTCTGGTGTGCTTTAAAATACATCCACAGTTGTGTCTCTAATTAATTCAGATGTTGCCAATAACCCTATCAGAAGCTTACAATGACATGACATCATCATGTGGGCTGTCCCATATTGTTTAAAGGCATAGAAATCCTAGTGCATGTAAACTTTTGACTTTGCAGAAAATAATAAAAATGCCTTAAAAATTTGTTCTTTCTCATTATTCTGGCATTTGGCAAATATAAATAATTTTGGTAATCCTATTTAGATAAAACGGGTAAGGTTTATTCTGATTTCATGTCAGATAGTGTGAAAGACCTGCATATGTGTCTTTTTATATAGTGTATGTAAACTTCTTGTTTCAACTGTATGTGGGCCCACCTACAGCCTATCTACTTACCTTAGGGCCCACCTACCTACCAAGCTACCAGTGGCCCACCTATAACCTACCTACCTGGGGCCAACCTATATCATAGCTTACCTACCTACAGCCTACCTAGCTAACTGGGGCCCACCTACAGCCTACCTAGCTTCATGGAGCCTATCTACAGCCTACCTCCCACATTCAGCCCACCTACTGCCTACCTAGCTACCCACATGGGGCCTACCTACCCACGTAGTGCTCACTTACAGCCTAACTACCAACCTAGGGCCTAGTAACAGTCTACATAGCTACGTGGGACTCACCTACAGCCTACCAATCTACCTGGGGCCTCCCTAACTATCTGGGGCCTGCCCTTCTACCCATCTGGGACCTAAGTACTGCCTAAATAAGGACAATATTCTTACCTATCTACATGTAGCCTACCTACCTAACTGGGATCTATCTACCTACCTACCTATGGCCTACATACCTACCTACCTATGGCCAATTTACCTACCTATGGCCTACAGTGGGGAAAAAAGTACTTAACCACCAATTGTGCAACTTCTCCCACTTAAAAAGATGAGAGAGGCTTGTAATTGACATCATAGGTAGACCTCAACTATGAGAGACAAAATGAGAAAACAAATCCAGAAAATCACATTGTCTTATTTGGAAAGAATGTATTTGCAAATTAGGGTGGAAAACAAGTATTTGGTCAATAACAAAAGTTAATCTCAATACTTTGTTATATATCCTTTGTCTTCACAAGGTTGGCACACACTGTTGCTGGTATATCGGCCCATTCCTCCATTCAGATCTCCTCTACAGCAGTGATGTTTTGGGGCTGCCACTGAACAACACGGACTTTCAACTCCCTCCAAAGGTTTTCTTTGGGGTTGAGATCTGGAGACTGGCTAGGCCACTCCAGGACCTTGAAATGCTTCTTACGAAGCCACCCCTTGTTGACCCGGCGGTGTGCTTGGGATCATTGTCATGCTGAAAGACCTAGACACATTTTATCTTTAATGCCCTGGCTGATGGAAGGAGGTTTGCACTCAAAATCTCACGATACATGGCCGCATTCAGTCTTTCATATAACCCGGATCAGTCATCCTGGTCCCTTTGCCAAGAAACAGCCCCAAAGCATGATGTTGCCACCCCCATGCTTCACAGTAGGTATGGTGTTCTTTGGATGCAACTCAGCATTCTCTCTCCTCCAATCACAACAAGTTGTGTTTCTACCAAACAGTTCTACTTTGGTTTCATCTGACCATATGACATTATCGCAATACTCTTCTGAATCATCCAAATGCTCTCTAGAAAACTTCAGATGGGCCCGGACGTGTACTGGCTTAAGCAGGAGGACACGTCTGGCACTGCAGGATTTGAGTCCCTGGCAGCGTAGTGTGTTACTGATGGTAGCCTGTGTTGCGTGGGTCCCAGCTCTCTACCGGTCTGTAACGAATGCAGGTAGTGGATCCGCTGGACCACCGCAAGCGATGGTGTAAGCCGTACCAGGGCGGAATCTAAGTAGAACCCGGGTTTTCACCAGAGCCGCCGCAAAGCGGGATGGACTTGCTGCGGCGGAGAACTACCAGGTCGTCCACTGGCGTGACTTGCTTGCGGTGGCAGCCAAGGCAGTGCGTGGTACAAAATCGTGAGGACGTAGGCAAAGTCGGGGACAGGCAAGAGGTCAGGGCAGGCGGCAAAGGTTCGTGGTCAAGACACAGAGCGAAGACGGTTCGGTACACGGTAGACAGGATACAAGGCAGAAGAAGCTTTCTCTGAAGGCAGTAACGCACTAAAGATCCGGCAAAGGTGACCCGGAAGGAAGGGGGTTAAATAGGGTCACCTGCAGCCTTAACCAATAATGGGCGTACTGCCCCTTTAAATCCTGGAAAGCCGGTGCGCGCGCGCCTAAGGCGCGGGCATGCGCACTCCGGCCGGCCAGGAGAACGGGAGGACGCGGGAGCGCGGAGAGGTATGCGGGCAGCCGGGGCCCGCCCCGCGGGACCGGCAGGGGCCGCCGGACCCCGGCGGGTGGCCGCACGAGTGCGCCCGCAGCCCGGGCGAGGGGCTGCGGGACCACTCGTGACAAGGTCATTCACTAGGTCCCTCCATGTGGTTCTGGTATTTTTGCTCACCGTTTGTGTGATCATTTTGACTCCATGGGGTGAGATCTTGCGTGTAGCCCCAGATTGGGGAAGATTGGCAGTTGTCTTGTATGTCTTCCATTTTTTAATTATTGCTCCCACAGTTGATTTCTTCACACCAAGCTTCTTGCCTATTGCAAATTCAGTCTTCCCAGCCTGGTGCAGGGCTACAATTTTGTTTTTGGTGTCCTTCGACAGCTCTTTGGTTTTTTTTTTTTAATTTAAATTTTTATTAACAATTTTTTATTAAACAATAAAATTCACATGAAAGGTGATCAAATGAAGTAGGCGTGACCAAAGTACAACAACAGTGGTTTGAACATTACTAGATGACAGTTATAAGAAACCAAAAAAAGTTGAAGATAACAACGGATAAAGTCCATAAAAGTCCCCTCAAGGAACCTGTGTGCTATTGTTGTGGGGTGCCAATATCAGAGGGGAGGCGCCAGGGGGTGCTCGGGCTGGTCCCCACGAAGGAGCCGGATGAGACCAAACACTTTGGGATTATTTGGGATGAGACACATTTATCGATAAGGCACCCAGAAATAGGGCACCAACAGGAGGGGCAAAGGGAAAAAGGGAAGAGGGGTCTATGTAATTGCAAATTAATAGGGGAAGAGAGAAAGGAAGAGAGAAGAAAAATAAAAAGAGAGAAGAGGAGGAGAGGGGAGAAAGGAGAACAAAAAAAAAAAAAGGGAGGAGAAGAACGAAAAAAGAAATTGTATGGGTCGCGCGGATCCCCGTTCATATGGCCAGATGGCCCCACCAGAAAAGCCTCCCTCCGATAACCCCTCCCGATCTAGGATTCAGGTCCTAGAAGAGATTTAAATTTGGAGGAATCCCTATAGATAACCCATGGACACCAGGTAGAGATCAGTTTCTGTGTGGCATCGGGGCTACGAGCTATCAGTTCCTCCATGCGGTGAGTTGAGGCTACTTCCTCAGCCCATTCCGCCATGGGAGGAGGGGTGGTTTGCTTCCATTTACGAGGAATGATCGATTTTGCTGCCTGAAGGAGGTGTCTAACCAAGGACCGTTTGTATGCCCCCGGTGTAGAAGGGAGCATGGATAGTAGGGTAGCCTCAGGGTTATTAGGGATTAAGAGCCCAGTACAGTCAAGGAGAGCCCACAACACCGTTTCCCAAAAACCTTGCAAGCCATCACAACCCCACCAGATGTGGGACATTGTCCCTACTTCTTTATTGCATCTCCAGCAGGTATCTGGGGTAGGTGGAAACCACTTATGGCGGAGAGCTGGGACCCTATACCACCGCGACAAGACCTTATAACTTGTCTCCTGGGCCTTACAAGCAATAACCGCCTTGTACATGAGAATGAAGCCTTTCCGCCATTGGGTTTCTGTAAACGATTTTTGGAGCTCTGCCTCCCATGCTTTACAAAAGGAGGGGCTTATCAGAAGGAGAGAGAAGCAATCGGTAGAGCAAGGAGATTAGATGCCTAGGCGTCGAGCGCTGAGTCCAAAGTTTCTCGAAGGGGGTCAGGGCTCTAGTGAGGTCTGTTGTCTTAGAGATAGCAGCTCTTTGGTTTTCACCATAGTGGAGCTTGGAGTGTGACTGAGGTTGTGGACAGATGTCTTTTATACTGATAACAAGCTTAAACAGGTGCTATTACTACAGGTAATGAGTGCTATTACTACAGGACAGACGAGTCTCTTAAAGAAGATGCTACAGGTCTGTGAGAGCCAGAAATCTTGCTTGTTTGTTTGTTTGTTTGTAGGTGACCAAATACTTATTTTCCACGCTAATTTGCAAATAAATTCTTTCCAAATCAGACAATGTGATTTTCTGGATTTTTTTTCTCATTTTGTCTCTCATAGTTGAGGTCTACCTATGATGTCAATTACAGGCCTCTCTCATCTTTTTAAGTGGGAGCATTTGCACAATTGGTGGCTGACTAAATACTTATTTTCCCACTGTACCTACCTGGGCCTTATCTACTGCCTACCTACCTGGGGCTTATCTGCTGTTACCTACCTACCTGGAGCCTACCAACCTATCTAACGGGGGTCTAATTAGCTACCTGGGGCCTAGGTAATATGAATTTGATAGTTACAGGCCATTACTGTAGCACAGTCTCCTAGAGATTAGTCCCCTGTTCCTCCCCAACCCTCTAGCAGACTGTGCCTCTAAACTATAGCCTCTACCCGCTCTCCCATTGTCAGGGCTAAGCTGTGCTCAGACTGCAGACAGGCTGCAACAGTTGATGTGCGCTCCCTCCCTGATACACTTGCTGCTGAAAGCTCTGTGAGTGACAGGGGCCCAGCCACTCCTGTCAGGGGGCGAGTGCACCAGCCAATGGGAGGACCAGGAGGCCGCTCCAATCAGCTGCAGGGGCGGTATCCAGGAATCCCATTTAAACTCCCTGAAAGCTGACTGCTGCGCCTGTGATATTCCTGGCTACCTTGTTGTTTGTTTTTGTGTTTGCTTATCCGTATTCCTGACCCCGGCCTGTTCTCCTGACTTCGGCTGTCTCCAGAGTTTGTACCTCGCTCCCGTTCGTGTTTGACCTCGGCTTGTTTACGTTTATTCCTCTGGTTCTGATTTGTAGCTTTGGCGTTCCTATTTGATATTGACCCGGACTGTCTGACTATTCTTCTTCCTCACGTCCCCAGCACTTTAGCAGAGCAGGGACTGTCGCCCAGTTGCCGTCTGCCACCTAGGGAAGCACGTCAAGTAGGCAGGGACAGTGGGCTGGGTTCCAGTTAGGGCTCACTGCACCTCCCTTGACGTGACATTATCACAGACCGAAACCGTTACTGCTCTACCCTCACCATGGACCCCATGACAGCTCTGGTAGAGCAGATGCAGTGGCTTACCCAGCTAGTCCAGGATCTGGCGCTGAGGGTAGAACAACAGGAGGCTACCCCAAGTCAGAGGGTCCCTGCATTACCTTCCCCTCCTGTGGAACCCCCTATCCAGTTGCCTGACAGGTTTGCAGGTAACAGGAGGGCCTTTGTGGCATTTAGAGAGGGTTGTCGCCTGTATTTTAGGCTCCGCCCACTTACCTCAGGTAATGAGAAACAAAGGGTGGGAATTGTTAGGTCCTTACTGCAGGGTCCCCCCCAGGAGTGGGCATTTTCGTTACCGCATGACTCACCTGAACTGTCTTCTGTGGACAGGTTCTTTGCCGCTTTAGGGGTACTCTTTAATGACCCAGATAGGCAAGCTGTGGCTGAGGCTCAGCTGACCACCTTGAGGCAGGGTGAGAAGACTGTGGAGGAGTTTTGCTCCGAATTTCGTCGCTGGTGCGTTCCGTCTGGATGGAACGACACAGCTCTCAGATGCCAGTTTAGATTAGGGTTAGCTGACCATGTGAAGGATTTATTGGTGGCTTACCCTACCCCTGGTACTTTAGATGAGGCCATGGCACTGGCCGTTCGTCTGGACAGACTTTAGGGAGAGACGGCAGGAAAAGGTTCCCCCTCCGGTGGTCCACACCATGGTCACCCCTAAACCCGTTGTTTCTGACGTAAACCCAGAGGAGCCCATGCAAGTAGGGGCTTTTTCTGTCACTGCGGCTAGTGACCGTAGGACTACTCGTCGCATCCAGGGGTTGTGCTTCTACTGTGGAGAAGATGGACACAGAATTCGGGAATGCTCCAAACGGAGGACCAGGTCGGAAAAACTCCAACGCCTAGGTGGTCAGCAGGAGGATCACCTAGGCGAGCAGGTATTTCCTATTGTATCTAATAAGTTGCTGCTACCAGTTAAGATTTCATACTTGTCGCTGTCCGGTTCTGGGAATGCGTTTGTGGATTCTGGATCAGCTTCTAATTTTGTTGATGCGTCTTTCGCCAAACGTCTGGGCCTACCTTGTAGACCGCTATCTGACTCACTGCGGGTAGTGGCTATTGACTCCACCCCACTAACTCGGGGCGCAATCCAATATTGTACCCCTGAGCTGGAGATGGTGGTCGGATCCATACATATTGAAAAGTGTATTCTATTTGTCATGGAGGGGCTGCCCGCTGATGTGGTGTTGGGGCTGCCCTGGCTTCAGAAACATAATCCAGTGTTTGACTGGACTTCAGGGAAATTAGTCAGGTGGGGACAACGGTGTGTTGACAGATGTCTTCTTACCATGCTGGGCAATACTGATGTGAAGGCTGATGCTCTATCTGGAAGCGGCGGTGCCAGCGTTGAAGCCTATGCGGCATCTTGTGAAGTCGATGCTCGTCCTCCTGGTGAACTATGCCTTCCACCTGTACCTGAACGTCCATATGTGGTTCAGGAGGTGGTTAACCCGGTGGCTTATCAGCTGAAATTACCCTCTTCTCTCTGTATATATAACGTGTCCCGTCATGCACTTCGTAAGAGGTATATTCAGCCTGTGACTCCGCCCTCTAGGCCTCCTTCTCCAGTTTGCATAGAGGGGGAGTTATAACCCAGACCAGGGAAGGGTCCAGTGGCCCCTCCTAAAAGGGGGGGTACTGTCAGGGCTAAGCTGTGCTCAGACTGCAGACAGGCTGCAACAGCTGATGTGCGCTCCCTCCCTGATATACTTGCTGCTGACAGCTCTGTGAGTGACAGGGGCCCAGCCACTCCTGACAGGGGGCGAGTGCACCAGCCAATGGAAGACCCGGAGGCCGCTCCAATCAGCTGCAGGGGCGGTATCCAGGAATCCCATTTAAACTCCCTGAAAGCTGACTGCTGCGCCTGTGATATTCCTGGCTACCTTGTTGTTTGTTTTTGTGTTTGCTTATCCGTATACCTGACCCCGGCCTGTTCTCCTGTCCCCGGTTTGTCTCCTGAGTTTGTACCTCGCTCCTGTTCGTGTTTGACCTAGGCTTGTTTACGTTTATTCCTCTGGTTCTGATTTGTGGCTTTGGCGTTCCTATTTGATATTGACCCGGACTGTCTTACTATTCTTCTTCCTCACGTCCCCAGCACTTTAGCAGAGCAGGGACTGTCGCCCAGTTGCCGTCTGCCGCCTAGGGCAGCACGTCAAGTAGGCAGGGACAGTGGGCTGGGTTCCAGTTAGGGCTCACTGCACCTCCCTTGACGTGACACCCATCCATGGGAAGTTTGCACAGAGGTGAGGGACAGTGAGGGATGTGCTGGAAAAGTGAGGATTCTAAGATGTTTTTGTCCAGATCTGCAGGGATGCATGGTGGCCAGGAGAAGTCATCATGGCGGTTGGGAGCAGATGGAGAAGAAATGGAAAAGTGAAAGACTCATTAGAGAAACGTCACCTGTGATTCACATGTTGTCACTGCACTGTTATCACTTATATATCTGCAGAGCCTACAACTGGTATCCACAAGTATATGGACAATGTATGGAGTTAATATAGTCTACAGAGCCTGTGTGCACTGGTAGCTATCACTAGGTGGCGGTAATATTGGTTGTCTTTATTCAATAATAATATATGGGTATTATTTAGTCACTATGTGGTGGTAATATGTGGTTGTGTTCTGGCGGCATATTTGGGTCTTTATGTAGCAGCACTATTGGTAATGTTGGTCTTGGTATAGTGGGATTTGTTTGGTAGCAGTATGATGGTGATATGTATGGTGAGGTATTTGCTCTTTGTATTATCTAGTAATTGCATGACTATTATTAATGGGCACCGGTAAATGTTCGTGGTCAGGGGAGAAGAGCCCCATCCAAAAGTTTGCTATAGGGCTCCGGCTTCTCTAGTTATGCCCCTGTAACTAAATGAAAAACTAGAAATTGGTTCTGAAGTCCCTAAAATGTCAACCCAAAATAATATAAAATGAATATTACAGAAAATTAAACATTAAATACAGTTAAGAGCTATTGGAAGATGTTCTATGATGGGGCAAGAACTTTTTCACAGTCCTGTGCAGTATACAAATTAAATGTAACATGCAGATTTCCAAAAGAGCAGCTTATGTAAAGATACAGATACGGAACTGTAGAGAGGTGCTACAAGACCGTCAGTCACTGCAGTCTTCAATAGAGGAGATACAAAAGGTGAGGACCAGAGATGTTGGTATCATGGTGTAGTGGCAGCAGGGTTATTGTAGTGTCTAGGCTATCCTGAAGAGATGAGTTTTCAGGTCACTTTTGAAAGTTGTAAAGGTGGCAGAGAGTCTGATGTGTTGTAGTAATAAGTTCCAGAGTATAGGGGAAGCAAGGGAGAAGTCTAGGAGATGGTTGTGTGAGGAGCTGACAAGAGAAGAGTAGAAGGTCCTGTGAGGAGTAGAGATTGCATGAGGGGAAATATCTGTAGATTAAATCAGAGATATATAGGGGAAAGGTTATGGAGAGCGTTGTATGTAATGATTAGTAACTTGAACTGAATTCACTGGGCAATAGTTAGCCTGTGAAAGGATTGGCAGAGGGAAGAGGCAAAGTAGTAACACAGAAAGAGGTGTATCTGTCAGGCAGCTGAGTTGAGGATGGATTGAAGAGCAGCCAAAGTGGTTAATGGGAGGCCACAGAGAAAGATGTTGTAGCAATCTAGACAGGAGATGATGAGGGTATGCACAGGCATTGTGGCAGAGTTAAAGTCAAGAAAAAGGTGGATTCAGGAAATATTTTTCAGATGGAGGCGGCAGGTAGTAGTCAGGGCTTGGATGTGTGGTTTGAAAGAAAGGGTTGAAGGATAACCCAAGGCAGCGGACTTGTGATACTAGGGGAAGCATGAAGCCACTGACGGTGACAGATAGATCTTATGTAGAGGCTTAGTGGGATGGTGTAAATATGATGAACTCTGTTTTCTCCATATTGTGTTTGAGACTGCGGGAGGAAAAGAAAGAGGATATAGATGATAGACAGTCTGGGATCTAGAAAGCAGTGAGATAAACATCTGGCCCAAAGATGTTAATTTGAGTGTTGTAAGCACACACGTGGTACTGAAAGCTATGTGATGCTATGAGTTTACGAAGGCCTAAGTTATAAAGGCTGACCCTTTGGGAAGGGAACACCAAAAAGAGACGTGGGGAAAAACAAGGGGTTTTTAAACCCCAACATGTGATATCCCCTTGGTTAGATAGCTAAAAAATAACTTTTAATAGACATTGGATAAAAAATACTTACAAACCCAAAACCCAAACCCTTCAAAAAACCCCTCATAAAAGCTAAATTTCCCCCTTTAAAAAAAAAGAACGGGGCTACCCCGTTGGGGTTTAAAAGAACCCTGTCGGGAAACCCCTAGGCTAATGAAAGCCCTATCAATTTCCTAACTTATGCAGCACAAAACAATAAACATGGAAATACCATAAAGATGGAAATAATATCACCCAATAGGGGGTACAGGTTGGTACATTTAAAAATATAAAATCAAATTTTTATCTTGTTTGGGGGACAAATTTTTCAAAAAAACATACAGGAGAAACCCCAAACCCCATGGGGAAAAACAAAAGTAATAATAAAGAAAGAGAAAAACTTTTAAAGGTTAAAAACAGAAAAAACTGTTTAATTTTTCCTTAAACCCAAATTGTTTTTTCCCAAAAAATGCCCCAGGGCCCTTTTGGATTTTTTTTGTTTGTGTTCCCCGTAGCTCTGCTCTGTCTGTCAGTCATCTTTTCCCCCTGTTTCCGCCCTGTTCCTTCCTTGGGGGCCGGGGTTTTTTAAAAAATTAAAAGGGGCCCATTTTCATCGCAGACCACCAATCATCTCCCACATCCCCCCTTTTTATTGGGGGAAACTTCCCCAAACACCCTGTCCCAAATTTGATGGTTTTCCTTTGATTTTTTTTAACCAGTACTCTGTGTATTTTTTTTCCCCTTGGTTTTGCCCCCCCCCGGGCTTATGTTTACGGGACTATTTTTTTGCCGCCCCCTCCCCTGCCCTCCCCTGTCTGTGACCCAGTTATGTCTGTGGCTGCTGCCCTGATCTTATTGCCTGCCCGCTCCAAGTATACCCAAGCACTTTGGATGTCCCCCGAAAGGGGGGCCAAAAATCGGGGGTACCCGGACCTGAGAGCCCAAACCCTTTCCCCTTGCGACGGGTTTAAAAAGTGAATACCAGGGGGCTCCCTTAGATTTTCCGCCCCCCTTTTTTTTTTTTGGAAAACCCTTGTTTTTTTTTAGTCATCTTCCACAGTGACCAAGCAGATTCACCATGACCGTACAAACTGGCCATGGTTCCAGCCTATGTGCCCCTGCCAGACGTCAACATAATCCCCGTGGGTTCCCTTTTTAAAGGGTTAAGCAATCTGTCAGAGCTTCCCAAGGAAAATCCCAACCCATCCCCCCAGAAGTGCTTTCCCCCACCTGATATAGATCCACCTCCAGTTGTCGTTGCCAGTCCTGGTCTGCACCTGCAATTGCCACCTCGTTACTCCAGGGATCCCAAGACATGCCACAGGTTCCTAAACTAGTGCACCACTCACTTTGAGGTCCTGTATCACCAGTTCCTTACTGATCAAGCCAAGGAGGCTTTCATTTTTTACCCTACTCCCCCAGTGAAGCCCGGGCCTGGCCACAACCCCTCTGGGGTGAGGAAACCCAGTGAACATTTAATCTATTTGGTTTTCCCTGAGGCCCTTTCTGTAAGGTCTTTACAAAACCCTGGATGTTTTCCTCTCCTGCTTCACCCGTTTGTTTCCCCACTTATGTGGGGAATCCATGGGGGGGAAATATGCCATACATTTTTTTAAAAACTATGGCCTCTGAGCTAACCTGGAATAATGAGGCTTCTGGGAAAGTGTTCCCCGGGGGCGAATAAAGGGGACAAGTGGTTTGGTCGTAAACCCCTTCAAACCCTGGATTTTTTTCGGGCCCCTTTCCAAAATTTTGATATTGTTTTGTGGGAGCCAACTAAAAGCTTCACCAGAAATAAAGAGTTTTCCTTAACCTCGCATTTTTCCCTCACCTCCCTCTGTCTTCCAAAGACCTCCTCTGTTCCCCACAAGGAGTTTTGTGCAAACCTATGCAACGGAAAATTTTTTTGTCTTACAGAAAGAACCCCACCTGCAGGGGGATTTGAACCTCTGCCTACCCTGTGGCAGCCGGGAACATTTTTTGAGGAAACCCCTTGATTCCCCCGAAAATTCGCGCCTAGGCTTCTTTTAAAGGTTTGGTGACCCTTTATGCAAAAATGCATTCCCCTCTCCATCCCGGGTTCACCCCTCCAGCCCTCTTTCGGGTGCGTTTTAATTTTTTCGGGCCTTTTCCCCTGGTTTTCCGGATCAGCGGAAACTTCAAACTTTCGCCCTTGGGTTTGCCGAAAATTCCCCTACCAGTTATTCCACTAAACAAAGCCCCCTTTTTCTTTTCCAAATGAATGGAGTGGCCCAAAGGGCTCTTTTCCCGTACCACAAAAACGATTACTCTACGGTTGAGGGGGTCCCACAAGGAGAATATTACATTCTACATTCTTCCACACTCCACTTCTGCAGTTCTCCTGGGTCTTCAGAGGTTGCAGTTTCACACCCCTGTATTTGACTGGAAAACGGGTGAATTCACCCACTGGGGACAGCAGTGCCTCACGCCACCCCGTCTGACGCCACCCACTTCTCCACCAATGCTCCCAAAACTCCACTTCTGGGTCTTCTTGTCCCGTATCAAAAATTTGGGATGAAAAGAAGGAAGCGAGCCCCACCCCGACACTTGGCCCTTTATAAATTGAGTTTAAAAGACCTCGGGCTGGCACGAGGCCTCCTCACAGACGAGTGTATCCTCTGCCTGTGAATGAAACCCAGGCCATGTTAGCTTACATTAAAAAAAAACCTCCAGAAAGGCTTTACCCAAGTATCTTCCCCCTTTCCCATCCCCTTTTTTTTTCCTTTTAAAAAAGAAAAATTTTTCTCTGTGCCCCCTACATTTATTATTGGGGCTTAAAGAAGATTACCATAAAAAAAAAATATCCGTTACCTCTGATCTTTGAGTTCTTTGATTGACCAGGATTTTCACCAAGCTCGACTTATGAGGAGTGGATAATTTGATTCGTTTCCATGAAGGCAACAAATGGAAGACCACCTTCGACACCCATGATGGCACGGTAATCTAGTGATCCCTTTTTGGTCTCTGAAATCCCTCCAGCCGGGTTTTTTCCCAAGATTTTGTCAATGAGTTTTTCCCAAAACCCCCCCTACTGTAAATGATTTTTGGTCATGATTTTTTCTTGTTAACATTTTGATCCTCTCCAAATCTCCACCCTCATTGGGACCTTTGGTGCCCCCGGGTTCAAAGACGCCCAAATAAACCCAAACCCCTCTAAAACCAAACTCGAAAAAGTCCCGTTTTTAAACCCAAATTGGGTTTTCGTTTTTGGGCACTTTTTTTCATTTAAAAGGTTGCTAAAAGATTCTCCCAAAATTGTAAACCGTTCTTTCAGGGGACCATAAATCTTGTTGGTTTTTTGGGCTTTCCAACATTTTTTCCGGGGGTTTTTGAAATTTAATTTTTGGAATTTTTTCCCCCATTTTTTCCACCCGGGCAGCCCCCAAAATTGGTCTCTAATCAAAAAAAAAGAGAAACCCCTTTAAACCCTCGGGCCCGGGCCTGAGCCCGGGAAAAATCCCCTTTCCCCAAAACCTTAAAGGGCCTTTTTGCCCCCCAAGAAACCTGTTCTGATAAAGGGTGGATAAAGAGAAAATTTTTCTTTTTTAGGGGGGGGGTTTAATATCTGTGGAGCAGGAGGAAAACTCCATGCAAAAACTCCTAAAAGGGGAAAAAAATTAACCTCCTGCATTTTTCTTTTTTAAAAACTTTCTTTCCAGAGAAAGGGAACTACACCATTTGGGGATCGTAAAATGTTGGCCCTTTTTAATTTGGGCTTTAGGGGAAATTTCCCGTTTATTTTTGGGAAAGGAGCGGGGGCCCGGGTTTGATTTTTTAAAACTGAACATAAAATTCCCCCTTGTTAACCCCAAAACTCCCAATTTGGGTAAAATTTCCCTTAAAGGGCCAAAATTCTCTCTCTTCTTTCCCAATTTAAATTCCCCGGCCTAAAATTTGTAAGGGACCCCTTATCTAAAGGGACAAAACGATATTTATGCCTTAGCTTAAAGGGCCCCCCAAGGGGTATCCCTCCCTGAAATTGGGAACCCTGCCCCTAAGGCTGTTCCCACACGGCTTATTCAGCCGGATTTGCGTCCCGGTTTGCGCCGAAAATTCCGGGGGTGAGAAAGGGGGCGGGATGCGGGTGGGGGGGGAACGCGGGGGGGGGAGCAGCCCGCCGGCCCCTTAGCAATGAAAATTCTTCCCGGCGCGTCCGCCCCCGTAAAAAATGTGCATGTCACTTTTTCCCCGCCCGGGGATTCACCGACGGGGAGGGAGGAAACCCCACGGGTTCTCTATGAAAAGCATTGGATTACGTAATTACTCCGCCGGATTGGCCCGTACTCAGCACAAATCCGGCGCGATTTACGGCCCCCAACCCCGGGGGACAAAAACCCCGTTTTAAACACGGCCTAAGTTTTTTGCAACAACTGGGCGGAAGTTCCTACATTGAGAAAATTTGAAAAACACCAAACAACCCCAAGACAGACAAAACACAATAGTGGGAAGGGGGAACCAAAAAAGGGGGTCAGAACCAGGAAGCACAAAACGGCCAAACAAAAAAGAAAAAAACGTGGCGGGAGGAAGGAAAAAGGCAAAGGGCCCCAAGAAAAACAAAAAAAACCAAACATGCACAAAGTTAACCCAAAGGGGCTTTAAACCCAGCAAAAAATTCCAGAATCTTAAATAGGAAGTCCGGGCCCCGTCCAGATTGTGTTTGGACCGGCCCCTTTCCTGACATCCGGGAACACACCCTTTGAGGGGGGAAAGGCCAAAAAAAAAAGGGCCCAACCATAATTGTTAAATCACTGCCCACTCAGCACAAGGCCAGCGGGTGCAGCGGAGGGTGGGGGGAAGGCCCCCTGTCAACCCATAGTTGGGCGGGAATTTGGAACAAGGCAGTGTTCAAACGGGAAAAAACGAAAATTAGTTTACCTTACCAAAATAGGGCAAAAGCGCATCCTCCACTGTTTTTTTGGGAAACAAAAAACTCCCACCAGGGGCCTAAGCAGGTGCGGTAAATCCCCTACCTTAGGCCCCGGGAGAAGAATTTTTTTTTTTTAAATTAAAAATTTTTTTATAAAAAAAAATTTTTTAAAAATAGGTAAAAGAAAAACATTGCCCCAAAATTTTCATTTTAACGGGGGCATTCGCATAAAGCCAAAACAATAATCCCTAATAAAGAAAAGGGAAAAGTTAGGTTTGAATATCCCGCTTTAAAAAGTCCTGAGAGTTAAAAAGGGGGAAAACTGAAAAGCCTTGAGTGCTAATGCAGGGGTTTAAAAAAACATTAAAGTCAACTTTTTTTAATTTCCTGAACATAAAAAAATTTAAGAAAAAGAGGGGGTTTCCCCGGTTTACTTTCAAAGGAAAAAAGGGGAAAGGGGTTGGGGGGGGGTTTGACCCCCCGGGGGAAAGGGTTCATGGGGGCCCCAACCCAAAAAAACTATTAAAAGTTTGGGCGCGATAAAAAAGAGAAGAATTTTTTTAAGCTGAGCTCCCCTCCCTTTTCCTCAGATACTGTTGGAATTGTCTCAAAACCGCAGGACATGATCTTCGCAGCTTTTCCCTTTGGGAATTCCCTCCGGGGAAAACTTTCGTACCCCCGGGGGCCCCCCTGAAAAATTTAAATTTTCCAATAGGGCCACAAAATTTCCAAGCTTCCCGGGCCCATCGGGGAAATTTCCCAAAAATCCTTGTTATAATTTTTTTGAAAAATTTTTGGGTTGCCTACTCCGTTGAAACATGTCAAAGATTTCGTCCTTGCCTGTTCTAACTGTGCCCGTAATAAGTTTTTTTCGTCAAAAACCCCTGAATTCTGAAAACCTGTTTTCCTACACCAAAAAAGCCCTGGACCCATATCACTTTGGATTTTATTATGGATTTATATCTCTACTTGGCCCATAATAACATTTAGGTGGTCACTGACCCTTTTTTTCAAGAGTCTCATTTGGTTTACTACTTAAAGGGGGGTTTCATCTCAAAGTTTTTTAGGAGCATGAATGAAATAATGCGCTTTTCTCTGTCACTTCCTGGGCAAGGTCTGTAATTACATATGGCCCCTGTATTCGCTTCTTGTTTATTTGTCTAATTTGCTAAATCCTTTTCTAAGGTCTGGAGAGTTCTCAGCTAATGTAAACAGAAGTAATTAGTTTTTTTGTCTGAAAATCAGATAAAACACAAACTCCCCAAGCCGCTGTGACCTGTGGGTGACGTCCTCACGCTATCAGGGAGAAAAACAGCAGGGGGAAAAAGGAGCCCAGGGGCGACTTTTGGGAAAACCTGATTTCCCTCAGAAGGTGGGTTTAAAAATCATTTTTTAGCTCCTTAAAAAAAAAAGGAAAAAAATAACAAAATATTGAAAAAACGTCTTCATTTAGTGTTCCCTACATTTTGAAAGCTATTCTTTGTAGTGAGACAGCCCTTATAAGGGTCTGACCATAAATCCAAAAGGAAATATTCTTCCAGCACTCTTGAAAAAAGAGTAAAAGAATGCACTTTATTATATTTGTATTAAAAACATAATTAAAAAGTAAAAAATGAAAATAGAAGGTGGGGGTGTCTATGCTTTTTCTAAATCGTGGTACCTCATATTTCATAATTCATATTTGTCCAGTATGTAGTTTTGCCCTTTATACGGGGGATTTGAGGATGTCAGTATACTGTGTTGGACACTTGTAATATTCCAGGCAGCCCGCCCCTTTAAAAGGGCGTTTTTACCCTTTAAAAGGGTGCATATTGGTTTTTTGAGTGAGCATGGTGTAACACACATTATTAGATAACTAGCACCCTCTTATAAGCCTCATTTATATGCAATTTAAATGCTGGCAATCAGGAATTGTTTTAAAGTATTATTTGCATTTTTTTTGGGCATTTTTGCCTTTTTTGAATTTGTGTCTGTTTTAGTGCAGTTTTTTGCTGGGCACATCCCCCTAGAGGACGGTGGGTGTGAGCATTACTCCATCTAGCTGCACCTTAAAAAACTAGCCCAACAGCACGGGGCTTTTCTGTTTTTGCTGGGGGTTGTTCAAAGCATGCATTGAGCGAAAAATATGGGGATTTTTTTGTTTTTTTTGTATTTTTCATTCCAAGTTCAGGCAAATTATACATACACCATGCATATTCCTAATCTGGTGCTTTTATATAAAACCAGTGGTAGGACAATTCTCTTTGTGCATGATGAGGATTTTGAATATGACTATCTAACAGACAGTATAAAAAGCAAAGCTAAATAATAATAAAATAATTAAAGCTACTTAGGTGTGTTTTCATATTTGAGTATTCATCTCCGATGTTGGGGAACAGTGGACTGTGTAGAATACTTTACATAGTAATTGATCAGGCTGCACCCACCACTGAGATGACCACTTCTCCTGGACTTTAGCAGCTGTCGTGTGATCCCTGGGCGTGCGATTTCGACTTCCATAAAAATAAGATTCAAACTGCCCCTAAGATACATAACTTTGAATGTCAGAAAAAGTAGCATGTGTAATTTTTCCCAGTCACAATTTTCATTTTGTAATTAGTAAGGGCTTCCACTTCGGGAAATCCATTAAAAAAAAGCGCTGTGTATTTAGTTCATGCTCGATATAAGTGTTGCCCTAAAGCCATTATCACATGACAGTATTTTGGTACATAATTCACATCAGTATTTGTAAACCAAAACCAGGAGTAAATTCACAATAGAAATGTCCCAAACTTCTCCATTATACTTTGTCTTTATTTTGCCCCACTCAGGTTTAGTTTTTCATGTACTGCCCAAAAATACAGATCACAATGCGGTCATAAGAATTGGCCTATAGATGGAAATCTTAGAGATTCCGAAGTGAGCGCTTTAACGCCTTTCAATGGCAGTGATTTTGGTTACAAGAAAGTTTTTTCCTCCCAAACTTCCAAGAGCCATAATTTTTTTTCTTTTTTCCTTCTGTAGCAGGTGAAATAAGTATTGAAAATGTCACCAATTTTTTTAAAAAAATTTTTAAGGTGCTTTTGACTGAATTTTTACAATTATCAGCAGGACAATTGTTTTTCCCCAAACGTACTGCGGATTCAGGTCTTTCTTAGTCTCACAGTCGGGGCCTTCCTCTTCAACAATTTCTGAAAATTTTTTTTATCCTCTTCGAAATATTTCAGGGAGTAACTGATTATAGCTGGTTTATGATGAAATGATGTTCTTTTCATTTGATTATGGCCCCAACTGTGCTCACTGGAACCTTCAGTAGTTTCAAAATTCTTCTGTAACCAATGTCATCAGAATGTTTTGCAACAATAAGGTTGCAAAGGTCTTGAAACACTCATGGTTTTTTCCCTCAGAAATTTTCTTCTGGCACCTTTGGTAATATTACCTTTTACAGGTCATCAGTTGAACCAGCTGATATAGTTTTTCAGTAAGTGGCAGGATTGCTTTCTAATTACTGATAGATTTCAGCTGGTGTCATATCTTTCCCTACCTTTTTGCACTGCTCTTTCTTCCTGTGTTCAATACTTTTTTGTTACTGTCAAGGTTTTCCCCAAAAAAACAGAAAAAGAAACAACATCATCCCGCTATCAATTTGTGTATCTTGGCAAAAAAAAATTGCCCAAAATGCTAAAGTGAGTGCCACGAAAAATGGAAAAATACAAATGAAGTCGCCAAACCCTTTTCCAAATCCAAGAGTTTGACATCCAGGCAAAAAATCTAAGTCAATAAGTCAACTAATCACAAGGTCTAACAGTTTTGCCGCGACAAACACGGCAGTGGAGGTGGCTTGCGTACTTCATAATAATGAGATCACAAACGTGCATGCAAGCACCGTGCAACCTGTACTGCACAAGTCTGGAATGGTGGCCTGAAAAAGGTGAGCAGCCTCAACTTCAATCTCGTCATAAGAATCTTTGACTCGAAGTCTGCAAACAAGTATGAAAAGTGGACAGTAAAAGATTGGAAATGGGTGATCTGGAGTGATGAGACAAAAGTCAATAGACTGGGCTCTGATGGGTACAAATGGGTGTGGAAAAATCTAAGGAATAGGGGTTAACATATCAAGAAATTGGAGGAATTGTCAAGTTCGGTGGACTAATCCTGATGATATGGGGATGTTTCACAGCCAAAAGCATTGGATACTTGACCAAGATCGACGGTTGTCTGAATGCTGAGCTATATGTGAGTATCCTACAAGTTGAGTAACTTCATACATACAAATACTATGGGTTTAAAAAGAATGACATAGTGTTCCAGCGGGACAACGATCCAAAACATGTGTCAAGATTGGTGAAAAAAAAATTGAAAGACAATGAAGTAGAGTTGCTGAGTTGGGCACCACAGTTCCCAAACCTCAACCTAATCGAACACATGTGGGTAGAGTTGAAGAAAAAGCTGTATTTGTATCCAAGTGAGTCAACCAGTATGCACCAACATTGGGAACATGTAGCATAGACCTGGAATCAGAATTCAGTCGATATATGCTTGAATCTGATAGAGGGCATGCCCAGAAGGATTCATGCAGTGTTGAAAGCCAAAGGTGGATTTACAAATTACAAAAAAAAAAAAAATTTTAGGAGGAAAAAAGTAAGGGCTTGTTCACACGATGTTTTTGTGATCCGTTTTACGGATCCGCAAAACAGATCTAACAATTGTCAGTGTGATTAACATTGTTTTCAATGGCAAAAGCGCGACGCCGTTCCCACGGGAGATCGGCGATGCGCTTTTGAGAGCTCTTCTGCACTGCGCTTTTCGGATCCGCTTTAAGAATTGACAAGTCAATTCTTCTTGCGTTCTACGCAAGTGAAAGCCCATAGGGAATAATGGAGTGCGCTTTTGGCACCTGTCCAAAAGCGCTCCACACTCTGGGCATGTATTGGCGGCACTTTGCATCCTGAAAGCGGATGCGAAAAGCGCAGTGCACAGCTGATGGATCGGAGGTGAGCGTGACTGCAGGGGGCAGGATCGTTGGATGGAGGTGTTGCAGCCGGGCTCTGCACAGCCGAGCAGAGTTTGCTGCCGGCGCCGCCGGGCTCTGCACAGCCGAGCAGAGTTTGCTGCTGGCGCCGCCGCCGGGCTCGGGACTGTGCTGCTGGCACCGCCGCCGGGCTCGGGACTCTGCTGCCGGCCCTGCCACCGGGCTTGGTGCAGCCGAGCAGAGTTTGCTGCCGGTGCCGCTGCCGGGCTCGGGTGTGCCAAGTACAGTGTGCTGCTGCCGCCGCTGATGAGTAGAGGGAGAGAGGGAAAGAGGGAGAGAGAGAGAGAGGGAGAGATGGAAAGAGGGAGAGAGGGAGAGAGGGAGAGAGGGAAAGAGGGAGAGAGAGAGAGAGGGAGAGAGCGAGAGAGGGGAAGGGGGAGAGAGAGGGAGAGACAGAGGGAGAGGGAGAGAGGGGAGAGAGAGAGAGAGAGAGAGGAGAGAGTGAGGAAGAGGGAGAGAAAGAGGGAGAGAAAGAGGGAGACGAGGGAGAGAGAGATAGAATCCGTAAAGCGGATCCGCTAAACGCAAGTGAAAAGCATGCAATACGGATCCACTAAAGTATCACCTCTTGCGTTTTTCGGATCCGGTTTACGGATGCAGTTTTCACTCCTCAAAAACGGATCCGTAAAAAGGATCCAAAGCGTCGTGTGAACAAGCCCTAATAATGCAGTTGCATGACAAGAATCTGCATAACTAAGCATATAATGAATAGTTGTAAGTCAAATATATGTGTGAGATAGCCAAGCTGATTGTCTATAAGATGATGGTAAACTACAATCTGCCCGAGAGCAATTAATACCATAGATTTCCTAACCTCCACCCAATTTTTCGATCTATAAAATATAACTTTTAATTAAGGATCTATTCAGTATCCATTAAAATAGATAAAGGCTATAGTGTGCATATGACTAAGTGACCTCTGACCCTGTCAGTGTTGAATTAAGGTTGTACCTGTGGTACATTAAACCCTAAATTACACACCGCTGATATCTAAAATAATTTCACTGCCTGCCTCCTGCCCAAAATGTTTTGCCAGAAATATGACATCTTCAAGGATAATGGGGCAATACTGCCACAAAACACAGAGTTTGGCTGTTCACATCAGCACTGATATCCTGTTGGCTTTCTTTTGCTTTTCTGTGACAAAAACAGTGTAGTCTTCAGCACTTTTCTTCTGGAAAAAAACAACAGACCCATTATAAGTTAGTGGTATCTGTCAGGATTTGTTTGAAAACACATCTGTCACAGCTGTCATAACTCCATTAAGGCTAGAAGCCATAACTGTAATATGAATGGAGCAGAGAGCAACTAAGAAGGATTGACTCCAGCTCTGGCAGACTTAGCAATTCATTACAGTGGACACTATGTTATACCACACGCTCATACCTGACTTTAGAGATCATCAATGAAGAATTCCATTACAGGAGTTGTCCATTAGTTTGAAAAATGTGTCTGCTGGTCGAAAAGGAAAAAAAAACGAAAAAAAAACCCACCCTAACATACCTGTAAAATCTGGCATTAATTGGTCACATGATGCTGCAGGCAGGGCTGTATTTATGGGTCATGCCGCCATTAACCAGCTGGTGACCACCCATTGCAACATTCAGGTGGTCAGCATTTAACTCCCCCTTTACGAACCCATAACCCCTTTTACAAAAGATCAAGCCTATTACAACCGTGTAACGGTTGAACTGGATGGATGTCTATGTTTTTTCGGCCTTAGAAACTATGCAACGGCTCTGGAAGAAAGCTAATTGAGGGGTTTGTTGTCACCCTGCTTTCCTGCACATTGGAAAGCCTATTCAGCATCCAGGAGTGCTGGGAGATGCTGTCAAGTTGTGCCTGGATCTAAATCATTACACATCTACCAATATTTCCACCATACAGAGACCATATAGTAGCAGATACCAGTGTACACAGGCTCTGCAGACATTTAAGTGATTACAGTGCAGTAACGTTTGGGGACTCAACAGAGACATCTTCTCTGACTGGAGTCTTTTTCTTTCCCTTTTCTTCTCCATCCTGTCCAGACTGCCATCATGACTTCTCCCAGCCACAACTTGTCCCTGCAGAATTTACCATACAAACATCTTAGAATTATAATTTTTCAAACACTCCCCTTCCTCTGTTCACCTCTGTACAAACTTCACATGCATTATGTTGGGAGGTTATGTGGTGAAAAAGACCCAATTAAAAAATAACTTTTACTTGATATACATTAAAAGAGTGCCCTTCCAAAATGGAGGACCGACGCCTTTCCCCCAAAACGATCATATAGGGTTCATCAGGGGTAACAAAAGAACATTTAGCCACAAGACTAAAATCACAGCATACATAGACTAATGGATAAAAATACTTAGCAATGATGTCCTTAATGGTGGTAATGCCGTCAAGATAATCCAATAAGATACAGATTCATGATGTGTCTGATGCCTCAGTGTGGACGATACTGCCATGCAACCATGCTCCCCATAAAAAGGGAAGCATGAAGTATCGCCACCTGAGGATCATTATCAGATAATCAAAGATAAAAATAGAGGTGTTGGTGGACAATCCTGTCCCTATAAGCCAACACTGGCCCAATCACCAAAGTGAACCTTCATACTTTTAGGATATTATATAGATATAGAAAATACGGTTGAATCACCTTTGTCATAAACAATAGATATACGGCTATGCTCAATACATAATTATAAAGATAGGATATTATATAGATATAGAAAGTACGGTTGAATCACCTTTGTCATAAACAATAGATATACGGCTATACCCAGTACATAATTATAGAGATATACCGTAAATAAATCATTAAGTAGTGTTTTTAAACTAATATACTCAGTATTATCAAGTTACAGTCAGAAAACACCCTTTGAGCTTCATTTAGCCTTTTTTCTGTTGTATCAGGTTCACTTAGAAAGCCATTCCTCAGAAAAAACTCACAGACATAAATCTAATTTGACCTATTTGGGTTAAATTTGTAGCAAAATTCACAGTGAAGAAAAACACCCAATTAAGGGGGCATGGTTGCATGGCAGTATCGTCCACACTGAGGTATCAGACACATCATGAATCTGTATCTTATTGGATTATCTTGACGGCATTACCACCATTAAGGACATCATTGCTAAGTATTTTTATCCATTAGTCTATGTATGCTGTGATTTTAGTCTTGTGGCTAAATGTTCTTTTGTTACCCCTGATGAACCCTATATGATCGTTTTGGGGGAAACGCGTCGGTCCTCCATTTTGGAAGGGCACTCTTTTAATGTATATCAAGTAAAAGTTATTTTTTAATTGGGTTTTTTTCTTCACTGTGAATTTTGCTACAAATTTAACCCAAATAGGTAAAATTAGATTTATGTCTGTGAGGTTATGTGGTGATATGTGGAGAGGAGTGATAGGTGGAGGTGAGGGGGCTATGATGAGAGGTTATGGGGTTTTAGGTGAAGGTGGTAGGGTGTAATAAGTGGAGGTGAGGGGGCTATAGGGTGATAGGTGGAAGTGAGTAGTTTATGAGGTAAAAGGTGGAGGGGAGGAGGTAAATGGGTGATAGGTAGAGGTGGCGATAGGTGGATGTGGGGAGGTTATGGGGTAATAGGTGGTGATAGGTGGAGGTGAGGGGGCTATGGAGCAATAGGTGGAGGTGGGGAGGTTATGGGGTAATAGGTGGAGGTGGTAGGAAGTGAGAGGTCTATAGGGAGATAGGTAGAGGTGGGAGATGGGTGGAGTTGAGGGGGTTATAGGGTAATAGGAGGAGGTGGTGATAGGTGGATGGGGTGATAGGAGGAGGTGAGGGGACTATGGGGTGATATGTGAAGGTGGTGTGGAGTTTATGGCGTTGTAGGTTGCGGTGGTGGGGGTCATATATCTCGGAGAGGAGGCTATATATTGATAGGTGGAGGTAGTGATAGGTGGAGGTGGTGGGGGCATTATGGGCTGATAAGTTGGCACTAGAATGCTTAACATAATGGTGGTACAGAGCACAGCTTAGAGGCACAATCTCTTTAGGGGGGCAGAGGACTATCCCCCTGAAGATTGTGCTGCGGCTGTGGTCCTTACCCTCAGATTAATATTGTGCAGCTTGAACTCTGTACCCTGCAACCCCAGAAGATTAGCCGTAGGCATGATCTTCAGGGGGTGCAGGAGATGGAGTTTACTGTCATTTTTTCTTTAGTGTTTTTATTTTAATACAGGTTTCCCTTTGGACTATGTCAGACTCATTGGACTACATTGTTGGCGAGTGTTTATTTAAATAAAAGTTTTTTTGTGCCTGTTTTTTTTCCATTTAATTCCAGTGTTAGTAAGGGAGGATCTGACAGAGGCCTCTCCATTACTATTGCTGGGGCTTAGTATCAGCAAGCGGTGGGTTTTGTCACCCCAAGGTTGATACTAACCCCAGGTCACTATTACCCCAGTATTACCCCAGTACCCAACGCACCAGAGGTATAGGGAGGAGCCGGGTAACTATCAGAAGTGGACCCTGTAATGTGATGGTCTGTCTCTGGGGAGGCTATAGGCTGGTATTTTTAGGGTGAGAAGAGACCAGTGTCCATGGACCTTCCCATTCTGATAGTATCAGGTTGCAGCTACTGGTTATACTTTGGCTACTTTAGGCAGTCAGTTTTTCGTCATAAAAAAAACCTTAAAACGTGTTCATTCTTTGGTCGTATTCCATGCAGAAAACGAATGGAAATTTACTATTGATGTCAATGGAGATTGCCAAAAATCTTATGTAAACTGTGGCCAAAACACTTGTATGTGTTTTTTAACGCAGATCCACATCCAAAACCACATAGGACGAATGAGTCTTGTTTCTGACTGTAAAAAAGACCCAAACCCATATGCAACAACATGAGAAATACTTGTTGAAAACAGATTCATACTTGCAGACATACCCTAAAGGTTCCACTCCTGGTCTTGGCTTACAAATACTGATGTAAAATTTTGCTGTATGAACCCAGCCTTAAAGAGTACCTATCACCTCCACACAAATACACAAAAATTGATAGTAGATGAAATTATAAAACTTTTCTCAAATACATGTCATTAGCAAATCAGAGAATTTCCCTCAGTATTGTAGGGGGAGAGGTTTTACTTTCACTTTGTAAGTTTGGGATCCTTATCTAAAGGGAATACTACTGTGAGAGATACCATGTTTAGGGGGAGCTGAGGGCATAGCTGCTTTTAAAGGGTAATCTGAGTCTTTCACTATACATGTACTGCAGCCACAGGACATAGTGTGACAGAGGTTACCTTTTGCTTCAGCCTCCTCCTCCATAGAAGACAGGCATCTTTATTACACTTCTGCTGGTGATGTAGAGTTACAGGCTCCTCCTGCACAGTGGTCTCTCCAAGCTCAGAAACAGTTTCTTTCACACAACTGTCAACACAGTGAGCCATCAAGCTGTCAGGTGCAGACTTGGCCCGACTTCAGAGCTATCTTAAAGTGCCAGTGCTTTCTTTTTTTTAAAACTGAATAACAGGTGAAATGCTTTGATTTTTCTAATGAAGCATATTTGAGAAAGTATTTTTTATTTTGTCTTCTGTTACTTCATGAAGTTTCTCTGGAGGTGATAGTTCCTCTTTAAGGTGCGTCCACATTACTTGTCAGTTTATTCTGTAAAAAAACCTGAAACGGATGATGCAGTTTTCAACAAGGTAAGACCGACAGCTGCAGCCCGATCCTATCAGAATGGGACGGTCCATTTCCACTCTCAAAATTGCAGCCACCATAGAAGCGGACCATCACATTACGGGGGTCCACTTCTGATTGTAACACGGCTCTTCCCAGTACTCCTGAAGCATTTGATACTGGGATAACAGTGACATGATATGTAAGCCTTGGGGTGACAAAAACCAACACTGGTTGACATCAAGCCCCAGTGCTAGTAATGGAGAGGTGTCTTGTCAGATCATCCATTACTAACATTCAAATTAAATGGAAAAAAAAACCAGACACAAAAAACTTTTGTTTAAATAAACAATCCCCAACAACAGCCCTCGTTGACCATTTTATAAAAAAAATGGATCCAATGCTGATATGACACAATCCAACAAATCCAATATATTCCAATGAGGAAGCCTGTAAAAAATCAAAACCACTAAACCACAAAAAAAGGTTAAAAAAAATAAATATTAAGGGTGACATGTCAAAAAAGAGGCGCTTCCACGAAAGTTTTAGGCCGCATACATTAGTGTATAATGCGCCTAAATAAATAAACCTGTCAAAAATGTGGCGTGTGGTTTACCTTGTATATTATTATTATTATTATTATTATCATTTATTTTGGAGCGCCCTTGATTCCAGGGCGCTGTACATTTCAGGCGGGTACATAAATAACATTGGTCAAACAATTACAAAGTGACAATAAGTGTCTAACAACTGGTACAGAGGGAGAGAGGACCCTGCCCGCGAGGGCTTACAATCTACAGGGGAGGGGTGAAGAGACAGGAGGTGAGGGGCAGACATGTGTGTGGGGCGGAGCAGTGCAACCCGGTTAATGTTGGTTATAGGCAATCCTGAAGAGGTAGGTTTTCAGGTTATGTTTGAAGCCGGTGAGAGAGGGGGAGAGTCTGATGTGTTGGAGCAGTGAGTTCCAGAGTGTGGGGGAAGCACGAGAGAAGTCTTGGAGACGGTTATGTGAGGAGGTGATAAGAGGAGAGCAGAGCAGAAGGTCCTGTGAAGAGCGGAGGTTGCGTGAGGGGAGGTATTTAGAGATTAAGGCAGAGATGTATGAAGGGTCGCGGTTATGGAGAGCCTTGTAGGTCGAAGTTGCTAGCTTGAACTGGATTCGCTGGGCAATGGGTAGCCAGTGAAGGGATCGGCAGAGGGAGTCGCGAGGAGAGAGGTGAATCAGACGGGCAGCAGAGTTAAGGATAGTTTGGAGGGGAGTGAGGGTGCTAGCTGGGAGGCCGCAGAGGAGGATGTTGCAGTAGTCGAGGCGGGAGATGACGAGGGCATGGACAAGCATTTTTGTGCTTTCAGAGTTAAGAAATGAGCGGAATTCGGAAATAATTTTTTTAGGTGGAGGTGACAAGCAGGGGTTTGTGGGTTTGGATGTGTGGTTTTAGAAGGACAATTGGAGTCAAAGATTATCCCAAGGCCAGCGGACCTGTGGTGCTGGTGAGAGAGTGTAGCCATTAACATGATAGAAGTTTCCGGGTGGGAAAGAGATGGAGTGGGGACGGTGGGAAGATAATGAATTCAGTTTTCTCCACGTTTAGTTTTAGGAGACGGAGAGAAGAAGGAGGAAAATGGTGGACAGGAAATCAGGGATCCGGGAGAGAAGAGAGGCGTACAATCTGGCCGGAGATGTAGATTGGGTGTCATCTGCAACAGGTGGTAATTGAAAGCCATGGGGAAGCTATGAGCTGACCCAGACCAAGATGTAAAATAGAGAAAGTAGTGGGCCCAGGACTGCCCCTTGGGGGACACCGACAGAGAGAGGGCGAGAGGAGGAGGTGAGCGAGAATGAGAAAACTGAAAAGTCCGATCAGTGAGGTACGAGGAAAATCCAGGAAAGAGCCAAGTCCGTGAAGCCAAGGGAGGAAGGAATTGTAGCAGGAGGGAATGGTCGACAGTGTCAAAGGCAGAGGTAAGTCTAGGAGGAGAAGCACAGAGTAAGTGGCGTGAGGTTTTTGGCAGTTTGCTAGGTCGTTGGTGACTTTGGTTAGGGGCGGTTTTCAGTAGAGGAGGGTGGGGACGGAAGCCCGATTGGAGCGGGCAAGGAGAGAGTTGGTGGAAGAATGGGAGGAAAGTTGAAGATGGACGTGTTGCTCGAGGAGTTTAGAGGTGAAATGGAAGCAGTGAATGGGGCGATTGGGACATTTGAGGAGGGGTCATGAAAATGGTTTTCTTTAGGATGGGGGTGAGGTCGCATTTATAAAAAGGAGGGAAGGGAAATCCCCAGAGGTTAATGCGTCTAGTTTAAAGGCATATACCAAAAAAAGCATAGCATATCATCGCTAGCATATTTGAGGCGCCTACTTTAGGTACATTCAAAAGTGTCATGCCTGCATAAAATTGCGCCATTGTTTGGTGTTCGACAGTTTCAATTTTATATAGAAAAATACAAGTGCAACATTTTTTTTATTTGGTGCAAAATACACCCAAAAAATGGTGCAGACCTAATGGGACATGTTGCCTAATAGGTATAAATCACTCCTCTTTTGCCGTTTTACAAATAAAAAAATAAAAAAGTCACACATAATTGGTATTGCCGCATTCATAAATGTTAAATCTATTACAATATAACTGTAACGGCTGGGTAGTGGATCCTCTGGACCACCGCAAGCGATGATAGCTAAGCCACGCCAGGGAACGGAATCTAAGTAGCCCCCGGTTTTCACCAGAGCCCGCCGCAAAGCGGGATGGACTTGCTGCGGCGTGAGGCTACCAGGTCGTCCCCCCTGACGTGACTTGCTTGCGTGGCGGCCGAGGTTGCAGCGAGGTACAGAGTCGTAGTCCAGTAAACGTAGTCGTGGGCAGGCAGAAGGTCAGGGCAGGCGGCAAAGGTTCTTGGTCGTAGACAGGCAGGAAGGTCAGGGCAGGCGGCAGAGGTTCGGAGTCGAGAAACGTAGCAAGCGGTCTGGTACAACGGAAATAAGGCGAAATAATACTTTTGGAACGCTTCTCTAGGGCACGGAGAAAACATAGATCCAGCAAAGGAAGTCCTGCTGACATCACCAATAAATAGGGAAGCACCTGGCAAGCAGCCAATTATCGTCGCGCTGGCCCTTTAAATTGCACAAGGCAGCCGCGTGCCTAGAGAACGGGCACGCGCGCCACGGCCGGCTGGGACGCCAAACAGAGCAGGAACGAGGTCAGGTGAGTTAAGGAACGGAGCGATGCGCCTGTGGCCCGTCCCGCGGCCCGCAGCGCCACCCTCCCGGGCCCAGGATCCCCTGAGAGAGGGCACGGGTGCGCCTGCGGCCCGCGGCCCGGAGTCGCGGCGCCGCCCGCTACAGTAACCCCCCCCCCCCCCTTAGGGTCTCCCCCTCTTTTTAGGGGCCGAGGAACCTGCGAAACAAGATCCTGGTCCAAGATGTTAGATTCTGTTTCCCAGGACCTCTCTTGGGGACCGAAGCCCTCCAGTCGACCAGGAAAAAACCTTTTACCCCTGTTTGGTCTTCTTTGGCCAAGATGTCCTTGGACCCAAAAACATCGGAGGCTCTCCCCAACCGGAGAAGGAGACCACTCTCTACTGAAGAACCGGTTCAAGACCAGGGGCTTAAGGAGGAGACGTGGAAGGCGTTAGGAATCCGAAGAGAAGGAAGGAGGCAGAGCTTGTAGCATACTGGATTTAATCTGACTTGGGGCACTCTAAAAGGTCCCAGAAACCGCGGACCCAATTGATAGCTGGGGACCTTGAGGCGTATGTGTCTGGCAGAGAGCCACACCTTATCTCCTGGCTGGAATGTGGGCGGAGGCCTCCTCCTCTTGTTGGCCTGGGTCTTCATGCGGGCGAGGCCCGGATTAAGGCAAGTCGGGTCTCCCGCCAAATGGTCTTGATGTCATGCACTTGGGTTTTTTTTTTTCCACAGCGTGGAACCTCGGAAAGTCGTTAGCCAAGGGGAGGGGCGGGCTGGGTGATGACCGTAGACCAAAAGGAATGGAGAAACTCCCGTAGAATCAGAGTCCCGATGGTTGTAGAAGAACTCAGCCCACGGAAGCAGCTCGGCCCAGTTGTCCTGACGGCCGGACGCGAAATGGCGCAGGTATTCGCCCAATATCTGATTCACCCTCTCCACTTGACCATTTAGTCTGGGGATGGTAGGCAGAAGAAAAGTCCAATTTAACTTGCAAGGCGGGAACACAGGGCCTGCAAAAATTTGGGACAAATTGGAACGCCCCATCAGACACGAAAAGCGAGGGTAATCCTTGCAGAACAAAAAATATGCTGGAAGAAATGTCCCGGCCAGTTGAGGAGCCGAGGGAAGACAGGGAGTGGCACGAATGGGACATTTTAGAGAATCTATCCTTTACCACCCAGATGACAGAAATTCCCTGAAGAGGGCGGAAGGTCCGTGATGAAGTCCATGCCTATGTGTGTCCATGGAGACTCTGGGACGGGCAGAGGGACTAAGAGGCCGGAGGGCCTATGGCGTGAACCTTGTTCCCCGGCACATGTGTCACAGGCGAGAAACAAAGTCTTGGACGTCCTGGGGCAGGGTTGGCAACCAGTAGCGCCGTGAGATGAGGGGGGGGTGGGACTTTCGTATCCCGGGGTGACCAGCCAGAAGAGAACTATGCCCCCCCTCCAAATTCTCCGTCTGAGCGGCTGGGAAAGAAACGGGAGTTTTGACCGGTGGTTACCCTCCGAAGATCCACCGAAACCACGTGGATCAGCCGTTCGGGAGCAATGATGTGCTGGGGACACAGATTCTTCCCAGTAACGTCAGAGGTTCGGGAGAGGGCATCAGCCTTGACATTCTTCTCCGGCCCGGCCGGAAAGTGATCCTGAAGTCAAAGCGAGAGAAAAAGGTGACCGCCCTGGCCTGGCTAGGATTCAAAACGCTGGGCAGTCCCGGAGGTACTGAAGATTCTTGTGTCCTTTGAAGACTTCGAATGGGTGACGGGCTCCTCCAAGCAAAAGTCGCCACTCCTCCAGAGCCAATTTGATGGCCAGCAGTTCCCGATCTCCTATGGTGTAGTTGCTTTTACCACGAGAAGGTCCTGGAGAAGAAAACCGCAAGTAACCGTTTTTGCCTTTAGGACCCTTTTTGGGTCAGGGGCCCGCGCCCCTGCTTCCCACAGAAGAGGCATCCACCTCCAGGGTGAAGTGCCTATCCGGATCCGGACGAACCAGGATAGGTGCCCAAAAAAAACGTTTGACTTCAGTTGAAGAATGGCTCCTCAGCAGACGGGGGCCAACATCTCGGATTTCGCATTCTTCCAGGGAGAGCCACATGGGAGCCACCAGCAAGAGAAGTGGGGAATAAACTGCCGGTAGTAGTTGGCGAATCCCAGGAAGCGTTGAAATCGCCCCGAAAGACCGACAGGGCTGTGGCCACCCGATGGATTTGCGGAAAGTTTAGCTGGGTCCATCTGCAGACCAGATCGGATGGACTATGTACCTAAAGGAAAGGGAAGGCTGGCCTGGTGGAAACCGACACTTTCTCCAGCCTTGGCATACAGTCGATTGTTCCGCAGGCGTCGCAAGACCTGGCGTACTTGTACCCGATGAGTCTGCATGTCAGGAGAAAAAATCAGAATATCGTCCAGATACACTATGACGCAGGTGTACAGCAAGTCTTTGAATACGTCATTGACGAATTCCTGAATACGGCTGGGGCGTTTTCATAGCCCAAAAAGGCATCACGAATACTCGAAATGACCGTCCGGTGTTGAAAGCCGTTTTCCCACTCGTCCCCCTCACGAATTCTGACAAATTATAGGCACCGCGCAGGTCCCAAATTTTGTAAACCACCTTGGCTCCACGAAGACGATCGAAGAGCTCCGATATCAGGGGTAGAGGGTTGCGATTCTTCACCGTGATCTTGTTCAGCCCCCTGTAATCGATACACGGCCGAAGAGACCCGTCTTTCTTCTGGACAAAAAAAAAGCCAGCCCCGGCGGGCGAGGAGGACTTGCGTATGAACCCCTTTGCCAAATTCTCCTGTATGTAAGACGACATGGCCTGAGTCTCGGGCACGGACAGAGGTTAGACCCGACCCCGTGGAGGACTGGTTCCGGGAAGGAGGTCTATGGGACAGTCATATGGGCGATAGGGTGGTAGCTTCTCAGCCTGTTTCGCTGAGAACACATCTCCAAAATTCTGGTACTTTCCGCTTGCAGACCCGGTTAGAATACTTGACGGACGACGGGGGACGAGAGATGGACATCGGGCGTTTTGGTTGCCACCCAAAAAGAGATTCTGGCACTCCTTCCGATTCCCAGCGTAGAACTTCGCCTGTCCTCCAATCAAGCGTAGGGGCGTGACATTGCAGCCAGGGTAGCCCCAACAGGATCGCCGAAGAAGCGCGAGGCAGGACGTGAAAGGAGATTTTCTCCGTGTGTAGAACCCCTACACGGAGGATCACAGGCCGGGTGATGAACTGGATGGAGTCGCTGAGAAGCTCCCCACTGACGGATGAGATGAGCAACGGCTTTTCCCAAGCGGATGACTGGCACATGACGCGAGACAAACCCAAAGGAGGCATGAATAAAGTTCCCGGCAGAGCCGGGGTCCAGGAAGTCAGGAACCCGAAGAGAATAGGCCAGCATCCGTGTACCCCCACTGGCAACATCAGTCGTGGAGAGGAAGACTGAGCACCTAGGACGCCTTCCTACGGCTCCTAGGTGCGAGCGTTTCCCGAACGCTTCTGTCACGCTGCGGACAACTTCTGCGAAAATGGTCCGGGACTGGCGCAGTAGTAGGGGAGAGGCTCTCCATCCGGTGACGGGACAGCTCAGATTCAGACAAGTGAGCACGGTCCACCTGCATGGGTTTCATAGTTTCATAATTTCATAGTTTGTAAGGCTAAAAAAAGACAAGTCGTCCATCTAGTTCAGCCTGATGTGCTAAGGTGTTGATCCAGAGGAAGGCAAAATCCCCCCAAAGAGTTTGAAGCCAATTGTCCTCATTTTTTGGGAAAAATTCCTTCCTGACTCCAATCTGGTTCTTCGGTGGAAACCTGTGGAGGAGGCAGTGGAGATCAATGGAACACAGGAGCCAGACGAGGTAGACGGCGGGGGGTGTGCCGAATCACGCTCCTGGCGGAGCTCCTGCTGTCTTTCTGCAAAACGCACGTCAATGCGTGCGGCCAGGTGGATGAGCTCGCTCAACGAAGATGGAAGACCCTTGTGCCAGCACGTCCTTTACTCTGCTTGACAGGCCCTTTTTGAAAGTGGCGCAGAGAGCGGCGTCATTTTCCCCGACAGCTCGGAGGCTAAGGTGCGGAACTGGACTGGGATAACCCCTACGGAGGATCCCCCTGACATAGGTTCAATAGCGCCGTCTTTCCCCAGAAGACCTCGCGCCAGGCTCCTCAAGACGCTGCGGAATTCTGAGAGGAAGGCCTGTAGGTCTGCGGTCACTGGGTCATTCCGTTTCCCCAAAGAGGGGTCCCCCCAGGCCAGGGCCTTCCCGGATAACAGGCTCAAACCAAAGAATGCCAAACCCTTTGACCTTTCGGTAGGGAACTGGTCGGCCATCAGCTCCACGTGCATGGAGCACTGCGTAATGAACCCTCTGCAGAGCTTCGAGTCTTCGTCAAACTTGGAGGGTAGAGGAAGGCGAAGCTTCGGGCCCACGGTTGCCAGCAGGGCGGCCGGGGTTATAGGGACCGCTGGCGAAGAGAAAAGCTGCTGCTGCTGGACGCTAGGAATTTGGCGCATCATGGCGACAGCTGACCCAATTGCTGTGCTTGTTTGCGCAAAACTGCTGCACTGTTTGGGCAAACAATTTCTGGAGATCCGCTAGACTTGGCAGGGGCACCTTGGCGGGAAACCATGGCTGGATCACTAACTGTAACGGCTGGGTTTGTGGATCCTCTGGACCACCGCAAGCGATGATAGCTAAGCCACGCCAGGGAACGGAATCTAAGTAGCCCCCGGTTTTCACCAGAGCCCGCCGCAAAGCGGGATGGACTTGCTGCGGCGTGAGGCTACCCAGGTCGTCCCCCCTGACGTGACTTGCTTGCGATGGCTGACGAGGTGCAGCGAGGTACAGAGTCGTAGTCCAGTAAACGTAGTCGTGGGCAGGCAGAAGGTCTGGGCAGGCGGCAAAAGGTTCGTGGTTGAAGACAGGCAGGAAGGTCAGGCAGGCGGCAGAGGTTCGGAGTCGAGAAACGTAGCAAGGGGTCTGGTACACGGTAAGGCGAGAATATACTTTTGGAACGCTTTTCTCTAGGGCACGGGGCAACATAGTCCAGCAAAGGAATTCCTGCTGAGTCACCAATAAATAGGAAGCACCTGGCAAGCAGCCAATTTTTCGGGGCGTTGGCCCTTTAAATGCACAAGGACGAGCGCGCGCGCGCGCTAGAGAATGGGCACGCGCGCCACGGCCGGCAGGGGACGCCAACAGAGCAGGAACGAGGTCAGGTGAGTTAACGGAGCGAGCGCGCCCACGGCCCGCAGCGCCACCCGTCCCGGGCAGGGATCCCGGAGAGAGGGCACAGGTGCGCCTGCGGCCCGCGGGCCGGAACGTGGCGCCGCCCGCTAAAAGAACATAATTTATCCCGTATGCTGTACACCATAGAAGAGAAAAAATTCCAAATTCCAAAATTGTGGGTTTTTTTTGTAATTTAATATCCCCCAAAAATTGGAATTAAAAATGTTCAAAAAGTCACACGTATTCCCAAAAAAATACACTTCAGCCCATACTTTTTGGCTCAAATTTTTTCCCCTATTTTCCCCTTTTAAAACCAGTGCATCTTATGGTCCAATGCCTCTTATAGTCTGACAAATACAGTAGATATCCATTTTTGACAATTCTATTCCTTTTTAATCCAATTGTGTGTTTGGCTTTATTTCTGCAAGTGTGAGTTCAGCCAAAGGAGGGTTTTCTTGTGAATATATTTTTTAGTCAAAAAAATAGCAATAAAAACCTTAGAACATACTTAGCTCTCTATTGCATGGCATTATTGCCATGTAGTACTTAATAAAAATAAAAGAATTTGGGTGCTTTCACCCAGTGTGTTCTTTTAATGTGTTTTTGGTGTGATTTTTTTTTCAGTAATTAATTACTGTGCATTTCTGCAAAAAAAAAAAAAGAAACGCATTTCAAAATGCACCAAAAAATGGACTGTGTAAGAGCACCCTTAGGCTATGTTCACACGGCTTAAAATTGGACATATTTCAGTCCGTCATTACACACCGGAGTGCGAAAATTACGGCAGGAATCCGTCCCAGTCATTACGGTAATCCACAGTTCTCATAGAGAACTATGGATTACGTCTCCTCTCCCTGCTCGGCGAATACGCCGAGGGGGAGATAAGTGACATGTGAGTTACCAGCGGCGTATACGCGCCGCTGGTAAGGCAAGTCTATGGGCCGGCGATGTACCGGCCCCCCGCTCCCTCCCCGCCCCAAGCCACACGGCGTAATTGCGGGGCATAATTACGCCCTGCAAATAAGCCGTGTGAACCTAGCATTAGAAGAATTTCCATTAGAGTTCCTTTAAAATAATTTCTAGTTAATACCGAATCTCTGATTTATCTTTGTTACATTTAGCCATTACATAAAGGGGTGTATTCACCATAGACTTTGATGGCATATTCCTGGGACCCGCACACATCTCAGGAACAGGCCCCAAAAGTGTCGGCTCAGAATGTAGAACCAGTCGTGATTACGCACAACTCTCCATTCTGTTCCATGGGAGTCCTGAGTACAGGTGAGCACTGGGTTTGGCTGTACTTTGAAGTCCCATAGAACAGAATGTAGAGTCGAGTGCAATTGCGACCGTTTTTCTGTTCTGAGCTGACACTTTTGGGGACTTATTTCTGAGATCGGTGCGGTCCCAGAGGTGAGACCGCACCTAGCAGACTGATGGCATTTACTATTGATATGTAATCAAAATCTATGGTGGAAACACCCCTTTAAACTGAACATGATCTGTTCAGTGATGTGACCCAGGTCACTCCCACTATCTAACATCATTTTCCAAAAATCAGAGGAGAATGTCCCCTCTATGGCACATACACCCTGACTTTATAGAAAACCACTTAGGATATGTTGACACACATCAGCTTTAACATGAATTTTGGTGCATACTCTGCTCCAATATCTGCATCAAATACAAAAACAATCAGGTGCATGTAAATGCAGTTTCTACAATTCCATTCACATTTACAGTTGAAACCACAAGTTTCCATACACTATATAGAAAGACACATCTGCATGTTTGTCTCACTATCTGACATGAAATCAGAATAAACCTTACCTGTTTTAGGTCAATTAGGATTACCACAATTATTTATATTTGCCAAATGCCAGAATAATCAGATTTTTTAAGGCATTTTTACAAAGTCAAAAGTTTATGTACACTAGGATTACTATGCATTTAAACAATTTGGGACAGCCCATATGATGATGTCATGTCTTCGGAAGCTTCTGACAGGTTTATTGGCAACATTTGAGTTAATTAGATACACAACTGGGGATGTATTTTAAAGCGCACCAGAAACACACTGCTTATGTGTGTAACATCATGGGAAAGTCTAAAGAAATTAGCCAAGATATCAGGAAGAGAATTGTGGACTTGCACAAGTCTGTGTCATCCTTGGGTGCAATTTCCAGATACCTGAAGATGCCTCGTTCCTCTGTACAAACAATTATGTATCAACATGGGCTGAAAGGCCACTCTGCCAGGAAGAAGCCATAACTCCAAAAGAAACATATAAAAGCCAGATTAATATTTGCAAATGCACAAAGGAACAAAGACCTACATTTTTGTAGACACGTCCTGTGGTCTGACTAAACTAAACTTGGACTGTTTGGCCATAATGACCATTGTCACATTTGGAGGAAAAAGGGAGAAGCTTGGAAGCTTAAGAACAACATCCTGACTGTGAAATACAGGGGTGGCAGCATCATGTTGTGTGGTTACTTTGCTGCAGGAGGGACTGGTGCACTTCACAAAATGGGGGGCATCATAAGGAAAGAAGTTTAAATGGGGGCCAAAACCGAAGAAACCCACCCTCAAGACATCACCCGGAAGTTAAAGCTTGGGCCCAAAATGGGTCCCCCAAAGGACAAGCAAAACTTTTTAAACCCCTGGTTACAAAGGGGGCTTAAGGTTTAACCAAGTCTTTTGTTTTTGGATTTCCCCAATCCCCAAACCCCCTGATCTAAATCCTTTTTGGGAAAAATTTTTTTTGGGAAAAATTTTGAAAAAAAGGTTTTTCGGCCAAGGGATACAGACCTGGCCCCAATTACACCAGTTTTTGCCCGGAAAAAATTTGGGGCCAAAAATTTCCCTTCCAAGAAATTGTGAAGGAAGTTTGGGGGAAGGAAACCCAAAAATTTGCCCCAAGCCCAAACATTTTTTTAAGGGAAATGTTCCAAAAATACTAAGGGTTTTTTATGAAAAACTTTTGACCTTTGAGAAATTTAATAAAAACCCCTTTTAAAAAATTCTCCCCCCCCTCTAATTTTTCCCGGGGCTTTTCAAATAAAAAAAATTTTTTTGGTATTCCAAATTAAACCTTAAAAATTTTTTTAAGGGGGGTTTTATTTGTTTTCCCTTCAGAAGTGAAAAAACATGCACATGTGTTTTTTTTATAGTGTAGGTTAAATTTTCTGGTTTTTAAAAACTGAAAAATGTTGAGAAAACAGGTCAGATACACGGGATTTTTTCTTTTTTAAGGGAACACTGCGGGCCCGATTACTTTAAAAGGGTTTTGGGTTGGACCCCCAAAAAAGGGGGGCTTCTGTCCCCCCATTAGGGTCCCATTTTTTAAATTTTTTTTTTTGGGGTGCCGTTGTAAAAGAACATTTAAAGGCCCCGTGCTATTTTTCCCTCACGGACATTTATTAGGTACCCCATGCTAGAAACCCGGGTTGGGGCCCCCCTTTTTCCCCCTTAAAACTCCCCAAAAATTTTCCTTGGGGTGAATTAGACCCCCAAAAAGGTGTTGAACAAGATGTTTCCTTTGGGTTTACCAAGGGGGCCCAAAGAGTCCCCAAGAAAAATTCCCCACACCATGAAAAACCCACCCCAAACCCCCGGGAAACCTTTGATACAAGGAGGATGGATCCATGTTTTTTTTCATGTTTTTTGCCCCCAAAAAAACCCCCTAACCATCCGAATGCGAAAGCAGAAATGGGAGACCCCCCAAGAAAAAGCAACGTTTTTTCCCAAAGTTTTTCTACTGTTCAATTCGGGGGAGTTGGGGCAATTTGGGAGCCTAGTTTTCCTTTTCTTACCCTAAAAGGATCCCCCGGGGGTGGGCCCTTTCTGCGGGCTTTTAAGGCCCAATCTCCCTCAAATTTTCCCCCGAAAGGGCCGTTTCAAGATGCCCCTTCTGCCTTTTTGGGTTGAAACCGGGGGCCTTTTTAGTCACTTTTCCCTTTTTCTATCAGCTCGAAACACCCTCCCCATTTCTCCTTTTGCCCCTTTGGCATCAACAAGGGAAATTTCCCCCCCAAAAAAAGGGACTGCCACTCCCCCCGGGTGTTTTTTTTTTTTTTTCGGCCCCAATTTCTGAAAAACCCTAGGGGAATGGTTTTTCCCCGTAAAAAAACCCAAAGGAAAAAGGGGTTTTTTTTTTAAAAAAAAAACCCCGGGAAACCGGGCCCCCTTTCCCTGGCCCCCAAAACCCCCCAGCCATTTCAAAGGCACCCCAAAAAACCCCCCTTTTTTCCCCCATACTAAAATCCCTTGGTTTAAAATGCAGGGATTGCCCTTGACCCCGGGGGTTACCCCCTAAATGCCTTGATTTTTCCCATGTAAAATTGGCTGATTAGAAATTAAGTTTTTTAACGAGCGGGTTGGACGGGTTGTACCTAAAAAAGGGGCCCCGGTGAGGGGTATACTCTTTTTTTTGGGGGTTTTTAACTGAAGTATAATGGCCAAACAGAACCAAAAGGGGGGACACACTTTTTTTGTCCCCCTTTGGGCCCCTTTTAACCCTATGGATACATTTCCCCGTTACATTGGGAGTTTTCCCCTGGTGTAAACCCCCTATAAAATGTACCCCCATAAAGGGATTTTGTCTACCCCAAAGGGAAGGATGCCCCTTTAAATTTTTGAGAATTTTCCCCTAAAAAATTTTGCTGGGGGATCGGTAAATTTTATTTTAAAAACCCGGTTTAAGGTTTCCATACACTTACATTTTGATGAAAACATTTGTCATGAAATGGGGGAAAAACTGCTGCTGTGACCAGGGGGAAAAAGGGAGGGCCCCAAGGGAAGATTTTTTCTGTTTCCCCCATTACACATCTGAAATCCCCCAAAAAAAAAAAAATTTTTGGAGCATTTGGGGGTCCTACCCCTTACTACCCCCAACCATTACCATACGGGAATAATACTTTTTTTTTTTTTACAAGGAAATCCTTTTGGTTTTGCCCCTTCTGGCATTTTTTTTTTCCCCCGGGGAAGTTCCCAAAATTAAATTTAAAACCCAGGCTAACATGAGAGAAAGTGCCTTTGTGCACACAGACCGCAGCAAAGACGGGAAGGGGATTGACCCCCAGTAAGGTTTCGATTTTTGTCAAAAAATTCCCGGGCCCAAGTGACTGACCCCCAGCTCCCGGAGCTGGTTGGGGGGATCCAGGGGAGCCAACAAAAAAGGGTTCACAAATGGTTTTCCCGGGCCCCTTTCACCCAGATTCCCTACAGTCCTGAATGACAAAAATGTCTAGTTACAGGGTCACATTCCAGTTTTTTTTAATCTAGTGTTGACCAGGGGGGGGTCATAGAGTCGGGGGCTATCCCCCCGGGCTTTCTCCCCAGCCCCCTAAATTGGAAATAATAAATATTTTTATGGGGCCCCACATTCCAGGATAAAAGTCCCCCTAATACAGGAGGAGGTCATTAAAGGGGTTGTCTCACTCCCAAGGATTTTTTTTTTATGTTTAAAAAAAAATTTGCAAAAAAAAAATGTTTTTTCCAACCCCCAATATTTTGTGAAAAAACATTTTCCCTCCCTATCCGGAGATTTTCCCTTTCATTTATGGCTCATCAGTCCTAAGGTCCCCCCTATAGCTAAACCCTGGGGTTGATCTTCTCCTGAAAAGGGCCTGCCAGCCGGGTTTTGTTAGCTACGGGCCCTTTGGTGCCCTCAGCGCCCCTCCCCAAAGAAAGCAGAACCAATAAAACACCCCGCTGAATTTAAAAAAATAAACAAAAAACAGGACTAAAAATTTAAGGTTGGGGGGCTATCCACCTTTTTCCACAGCCCCCTAAAATGGTAAATAATAAATAGTTAGGGAAAGCCATATTCCGGAAAACCAAAACCTTAGTTAGTGAGACCAGGGGGAGGCCCCACTGGGGGAAATCCCCCCCGCTTTCCTACAGTCCTGAATGGTAAAAAAAATGACTAGTTAGGAGCCATTTTCCCGGGGGACTATAGCCCCTAGTGGGAAAAGGGGAAGGAGGTCACTAGTGTTTACTTCCCCCCTGGCTTTCCCCAGCCCCTAAAGGAAAAGGACTTTTTAGGGGAGCCATTTTTCCCCGGGAAATACTAGTTATTGAAAACCGGAGGAGGTTTTTTAAGGTTTCGGGGGGTCACCCCCCGTTTTCCCCCAAAAGTCCTAAAATTAGAAAAGGGTTTGTCTATTTTTTGGGTCCCCTTTCCCTGGACCCCCTGGGGCCCCCAGCAGGCTGTGTGGGGGCTTTGGGGGCCCAGGGGGTCCTGGCCCCCCCGATCTCCGCGCCCCACAAATGAAATTTCTCCCTCCGGGCCAGGGCCCCCCCCTCGTACATTTCCCCCTCAGGGGGACAGGAATAAAGGCGGCGTGGGAGGGGAGCAGGGGGGAGCAGCCCCCGAGAGAGGGGGAGGGGTTGGGCGGGGACCCTTTGGTTTTTCCCCCCGCAGCTGGCCCCCCCGGGCTGTTTCCAGGTGGGAAATTTCCCCACCCCGTGAAACAAAGGGCCCGGCTGCTTGGGGGCAAGTCACCCGGGAGCAGAAAGCTGCACCCGGGGAGAAAGCGAACCCCCCAGCCCCGGCGAGGAGGTAAAGGGGAAATGGCCCCCTCTTCCAGCCCTTACGGGGGCCGGGGGACGGTTACTTCAGCATTTTGGGGGCGGCAGGACCCGGTGAGCGAATTTTTCCAATTTCCTGCTGAGAAAATTTTTGGCTGCGGGGGGGAAACGCCCCCCTTTTGTGACCCCGGGCCCGCCCGGCATTTTGACCAAGAGGGGGGCCCTCCCGCCCCCAAGGGGGGACCGCTTTATCAGGTCCCCATAGCCCCCGCCTTAAACCACAGCGTGAAACAAAAACACCTTTTAAACACTGAAACAAGAAAACCTGCAATTTTGGGGAGATACAAAATCCGGGGAAACCCCGCGGCCCCACCCCCCAAAGGTTTCGGGTGCGGGCACTGTGCTGACCCCCCCTAAACCCCTACTGTCTGAAATGTGTTGACCACTAAAATTTTCTTGTTTGTCCCTGGGGCCTGAACCCCCGGGGCTATTTGTAAAACCCCCTTTGAACTACGGGGTTATAACCACGGGGACTACTGTGCTTTTCCCCGGGTGCGGGAACCAATAAATTTATGGCGGGAAATTTTGCTGCCCCAACTTGGAACTACTGGGGCCGACCCGGGACTCGGGTGTTTGCCCACGGGGACTACGGGTGCGGGAACCCCCGGGGACTACTGGCTGCCCACTGGATACTTTGCCCCCCCCCAAAAATTTCTGTGCGCCCAAACTGAAAAAAATTTTTCTGACCACTGGCTTACTGTGCGGGCCCCACGGGGCTACTTTTGCTGACCACTGGGCTATTTGTGCTGACCCCCCTGGGCTACGGGTTTTGACCACGGCCCTACTGTGCTGACCACGGGAAACCCTACTGTCCCGCACTGTGCTGACCACTGAAGTACTGTGCGACCATGAATACTGTGCTAAACCCCTGAAGTACTGTCCCTGACCCCCTAAAGTCCCGGGTGCTGCCCCAATAAAAAAGTACGGGTGTGGCCCCAATGAAGTACTGTGGGGGCCCAAATTTAAAACCTACTGTGTTGCCCAGGGCTACTGGGGCTGCACGTGCTGCCCATGGAAGAAACTGTGCTGCCCACTGAAGTACTGTCCTGACCATTTGAAGTACTGTGCGCCCCACTGAAATTTTGTGTGAAACTTGACCCCCCGAAACTGGGGTGCCCACTGGGATTTAACTGTGCGGGCCACTTTTCCCCTGCCCAAACCAAATTATTTGGGGCCTGCCCCCACTGGACTACTGTGCTGCACTGGGGTTCCTGCCCATGAACTACTTTTGGCCAAACGGGCCCAAACTTTTTGTGAAAAAAGGGAAACTACTGTGTTTCCCCAAATTTAACCCTGTGGGCCCATTTAAACCTCCCGGGTGTTTGGCCACGGGAACTACTTTTCCCGGGGCCACGGGAAATTTTAACCCGTGCTGGCCCCCTGGATTACTTGCGGGACCCCCGGTTTACTTTTCTGACCCCCTGGGACTACGGGTTGTCCCCCACTTCCCCGACCAGGGGCCAAAACTGTCCTGACCACTGGAATTTACTGTGCTAAACCACTGGGCCCAAACTGTGTTTAAACCCACGGGAAACCCCGTGCTGAAAATTTTGGTGCCCAAATGAACTACTGTGCTGCCCCACGGGCCCCTACTGTGCGGGACCATTTGGGCCCACTGTGTTTGGCCAAACTAAAATACTGTGCTGACCTCTGCACTACTGTGCTGACCACTGGACTACTGTGCTGACCACTGGACTACTGTGCTGGCCACTGAACTACTGTGCTGGCCACTGAACTACTGTGCTGGCCACTGAACTACTGTGCTGGCCACTGAACTACTGTGCTGGCCACTGGACTACTGTGCTGGCCACTGGACTACTGTGCTGACCACTGGACTACTGTGCTGCACTGTGCTGACAACTGTGCTGACCACCGAACAACTGTGCTGACCACCGCTCTACAGTGCTGACCACCGGGCTACTGTGCTGACCACTGAACTACTGTGCTGGCCACTGGACTACTGTGCTGCACTGTGCTGACTACTGTGCTGGCCACTGAAGTACTGTGCTGGCCACTGAAGTACTGTGCTGGCCACTGAAGTACTGTGCTGCACTGTACTAACCACTGAACTACTGTACTGACCACTGGGCTACTGTACTAACCCCTGGACTACTGTGCTGCACTGTACTAACCACTGGACTACTGTGCTGACCACTGAACTACTGTACTAACCACTGGGCTACTGTGCTGCACTGTACTAACCACTGGACTACTGTGCTGACCACTGAACTACTGTGCTGACCACTGGACTACTGTGCTGACCACTGGGCTACTGTGCTGACCACTGAACTACTGTGCTGACCACTGAACTACTGTGCTGTCCACCGGGCTACTGTACTAACCACTGGGCTACTGTGCTGACCACTGGACTACTGTGCTGTACTGTGCTGTACTGTGCTGACCACTGAACTACTGTGCGGACCACTGAACTACTGTGCTGACCACTGGACTACTGTGCTGACCACTGGACTACTGTGCTGACCACTGAACTACTGTGCTGCACTGTACTAACCACTGGACTACTGTGCTGACCACTGAACTACTGTACTGACCACTGAACTACTGTGCTGACCACCGGGCTACTGTGCTGAACTACTTAGAACCTTTAACTTTTTTTGGTTTTTGCCTTTTGTGCCACTGGAGTACTGTGCTGCACTGTGCTGACCACTGTACTACTGTGCTGACCACTGAAGTACTGTGCTGACCACTGAAGTACTGTGCTGACCACTGAAGTACTGTGGCTGCCACGAAGTACTGGTGCTGCACTGTACTAACCACTGAACTACTGTACTGACCACTGGGCTATCTGTAACAACCCCTGGACTAGCGTTTTCTTGCACTGTACTTACCACTTGACTACTGTGCTGACCACTGAACTACTGTATTAACCACTGGGCTACTGTGCTGCACTTACTAACCACTGGGACAACTGTGAGCAGACCAAGAACAATGTGCAGACCCACTGGCTACTGTGCAGACCACTGGGCTACTGTCCTTACCACTGAACTAGCTGAGCTGACCACTGGAACTACTGTGCTGTCCCCCGGCTTACTGTACTAACCAACGGGCTACTGTGCAGCACCACTGACTACTGTTGATCTGCAACTGTGCTGTACTGTGCTGACACCACTACAACTACTGTTCAGACCACTGAACGAGACTGTGAGCAGACCAAATGGACACCTGTGCTAGACCACTGGACAACTGTGTTGCTGAACCACTGAACTACTGTGCTGCACTGTACTAACCACTGGACTACTGTGCTGACCACTGAACTACTGTATTAACCACTGGGCTATTGTGCTGCACTGTACTATCACTAGGCTACGGTGCTGCACTGTACAAACCACTGGGCTACTGTGCTGCACTGTGCTGGCCACTGGGCTACTGTGCTGCACTGTACTATCACTAGGCTACGGTGCTGCACTGTACAAACCACTGGGCTACTGTGCTGCACTGTACTGGCCACTGTACTGCACTGACCACTGGTCTACTGTGCTGCACTGTACTATCACTAGGCTACGGTGCTGCACTGTACAAACCACTGGGCTACTGTGCTGCACTGTACTGACCACTGGGCTATGGTGTTGCACTGTACTATCACTAGGCTACTGTGCTTCACTGTGCTGAGCACTGGGCTACTGTGCTGCACTGTACTATGCCTAAGCTACTGTCCTGGCCACTGGGCTACTGTGCTGACCACTGGGCTACTGTGCTATCACTGTGTTGGCCACTGAGCTACTGTGCTGCACTGTGCTGAACACTGGGCTACTGTGCTGACCACTGGGCTACCGTGCTGCACCGCGCAAACCACAGAACTACCGTGCTGCACCGCGCAGACCACGGAACGCCACCGCGCAGACCACGGAACGCCACCGCGCAGACCACGGAACGCCACCGCGCTGCACGGCGCTGACCACGGAACGCCACCGCGCTGCACGGCGCTGACCACTGGACCACTGTGCTGCACCGTGCTGACCACTAAGCTACTGTGCTGCACCGTACTGACCACTGAACTACTGTGCTAACCACTGAGTTATTGTGCTGCCCTATGGCGTTCTAAGCTTTGGTTCACATGAGAGTCATGCGTTCAGTTTTTTACAGGATAGATTTTACTCATGTGTAACAAGTCTGTCAGGTGCCCATAAATTTCCTCACTATGGAAAAATAGAAGTGTATAGAACCTTATGCTGAATCTGGTCATACAGGTAGATAGCTGTTGCCCGCTGCTACTGCTGGAGTGTCCTATGGTGGCCATCCAGGTGAATGCCTGTACGTGGGATGCATGGACAGCTTATAGGGGTATTCCCATCTTGCACATTTGTGGCATATTTTGTGGAGAACTGCACCAACCCTGGCATCCACATGTGGAGAAGCGGCCACCTTCCATTGACTTCTGTGGGATTTTTGAACACAGACATGAAGGTGTACTCAACTGTATTCAGAAGAATGGAGAGAAGACGTCTTCCCAGCTTTGTAAACCAATAGAAATAAACCTTGACTTTTATTGAAGACGCATAAAATCACGATACATGATCCCCAATAACAGTATCCCCATAGAATTGCCATAGACATGAATGGAAGGAGTCGTCTATGTGTGGCCACCCTACCACCCCTGGCAGCGGCAGTATGAAGCAGAAAAGGGACTCAGACCACCTCCATTCTAGGTGTAGATTCCAGTGTTGAAGGTCTATGAGATGGGAAATCCGCCAGCCCTGGGTCTTGGTTTATATAGGGGTGCCCTGAGTGGGGTCTTTCCTCCATGACACTTACATGCCCTAATAGCGTATGTGAATAGGGTCTTCCTATGATAGATAAATATGGTGTATTCATAGGGTGTGCTGTGACTGTTTGATTGGTGTGAGTCCCTAGACCCAGGACGCTCCACCTTTCCTCGTCTACCAAATGCAGCATATAGGTGGGGAGTGTATTCAGCTTATGGACACGGCTCTCTCCATATATAGGGAGTTACAGAGTTGGCGGAGCAGTTCTGTCCTAAGGATGGCCCCACCTCTAGGACATTTATGACAGATTGTGTGGATATGCTGTAATTGTGTGTTGTTAGAATACCCCTTTATGTAGAATATTGAGTGACTTGGTAATATTTGTCCACACTGGACCTCAGTTACAGGTTTATTTTAGATAATGTTTTCCACGGATTTGCAGCTTCAACTCAAAATTCTGTCCCGGATTGGGCAGCAGACGGGCATTTATTCCCACTGTGGTTCAGTGGCGCCCATCTGCGGCTTTTCAGTGTATGGGATACATGGCAATGCTGAACGCACTGTGAATTGGAGAATCCAGATTATTCATGTGTGTACCTTATAGAGAATGTGCTGTTGAAATACTCCACATGCATTGCCAGTGGAATATTACCGGGTTCTGTCAGGATTTGCGGATAGCATCGTCGCTGCGCTTGCCACATCATTATAAGTATCCTACGGCTGGGTTCCTTGGACACCCCCTTGAGACAGGAAGCAGCTAGAATGAAGGGTAGGATAGGAAGTTAAAGGGAGAAGCCCTTGAACAATAGCATTTGTCACCCATAAGCTATGATGGCCTCAGTTTGATGTACGAATGATCAAAAGTGGCATTTGTCACACTTGTAGCCATCATGTGAACAAAAAAGTTTTTTTTCTTTTCTTTTTTTTTTTTTTTTACACTAGCCTGCATGGTGGGATAGCATAGTCCCCAATGCCATTCCATGTTTTATTTTTATTGGAGTGAAGTGACATGTGCCAGCCAGAGGCCAAAAGGACACTACTTGGACCTCCATTTGGCAGTGGAAGCCGATGGACACAATTAGTAGATGCACTGGGAGTATCCAAGGTGTACATGCTGGATACAAATAAAAATTTTAACCCATAGGGCGACATGTATGATCGGGAGTTGCGCCCGATTTCTGGCGTAACCTGCGCCTCACGGGTCCGAATCCACTGTCGGACGCAGAGATGCGCTGTTAGGCGCAACCTTCACCACTTTCGACTGCGCCTAACATGAAGGGGCGTGCAATGGGCACGGTGTGGGTGTTCTGGGGCGGGACGCACCACATTCGAATACTCCGATGCATGCATGATCACGGGTCGGCAAAGTGCGGCGCATTGCAGCTCCGACAGGCAGGCCTCGTTGAATGTGGTCTACCTGAGCCGGAGGAGGCGAAGTGAAGCGAGAACGTAATGTATTGTGGCAAAATGTGCTCTAGGTCGACTGTTACCATAGTACAATAATAAAAATGAGTTGGCTATAAAATTATTTCATAGATAAATATCAAAGTTGCAATGGGTTCATTTTTATTTGTTTATTTTCGTTACCCCCATATTATTGTTCATTTTATATACACATCGGTACAACTTCGTGAGTCTTATCATTTGATTTCTGCTATGTACAGTTTTATTATAGATTGCCTTAGAAAACCCATAAGAGCGTCGCTCGCTCCCCCATTGGCCCGAATGATTGCACCGCTTTTAACTTAGCCAATCACAAACAGAGCTCACTCTGCATTTCTTTTCCCCATAGAACTCTACGATATAAGTAGCTCACCTGCTGATTGGCTATGCAGGACGAGCCCCTCCCCCCCCCCACCAACCAATCGCAGTACTAGAATATTTCCCATAGACAGTAATAACTTTTAGGGCGCCCTTGTATCACGCCCTTCTTTCTCCACTCAAAATAGATGCACTACATATGATTGGTGGATTCATACCTGCCGCCTGGCCTCAACCAATCAGCTCTTTTCTGCATTTTTTACTGTCTTTTGCAGTGTCTCCCCTGTTCAATTGATAGGTCAAAACTCCTCCATAGGTTATAATCGGTCACTGTCGCTCCTATTCTGACTGGTTGGTTTCTGACGACCAATGAGAAGAGCTTACAGAATTTGAATTTCTGTCTTTCCCGGCAATTTTCTATATCCCAATTCCTGATGTAGCGCCGGTCACGGCAATTTGATTGATCTATGTTTTTAGAAGGTTTTAGCTCTTTTACAGAGAATATTTTACACTGAATAAAAAAGATTTTTTGAATCGTACTCCATGCCGCATGGAGCTGAGATGTATTTCTTTAGCGATCTTATATATTTTTCCTTTAATTTTAAATGATCCACTTTTTCAATACATTTAATCATTTTTAGACAACTTTGATATTTATCTTCTTTCATTCATTTGAAAGACAACTCTTTTTGCTATTCACTAACATGTTTAACGATTTCTCGCTGTTTTCCAGCCTGTCTCGAATCGGAATACATGTTAGGCGCAGTCCTTCTGCACCTAAGTCCCGCACTGCGTCTCACACACTGGCGAGGCACAGGAGACCTCAGGCGCCGACATACATGAGGTGCAGCTTTCACTAAAAATCCCGTGAAAACAGGCGCTCCGACTCACCGATCTTCATACTTGTCGCCCATAGTGTGAACAGATCCAGAGCTGAGCACATGCATATGTGGTGTACTTGTTACAAGTATTTATAATAGAACATAAATACAAGCTGTGGAAATAAATGAATACTGTGCTTCCTAAAGTTATAATGGCTTCAGGATACAATGTTTTCAGCATACAATGGTCTATCATAGGACATGGAATATTATCTATGAATTTAAAATAAAATTACCCACAAACTGCTCAACTGTGGCACATGGACATTTTTCTTGTAAAACATCTGTATTAGTGAAGTGCATGCAGTGATTGCCGATCTAGTAGCATATCTCTGAAGTACAGTGTGTCACTGAATGTTCTGCTCCTATCCTTAAAAGGGGTTGTCACACCATGCTGTTTTACACAGGCTCTCACTTCCTGGTCAGGCTGTCGGTGGGTCTACAGCAGTAATTGACATATCAACTCTGGTATTCCTATCTGAGCCTGTTACTGTGACATAAGTGCTAGAAGTTTGTAAACTGTTGTGCACAAGGCTACAGAGCTCAAGCAGTGTTTCTCAGCTCCAGTCCTCAAGGCCCGCCAACAGGTCATGTTTTCAGGATCTCCCATAGATTGCACTGACAATAATGACATCACCTGTGTCAGGATCTCCAACAGAATGCATGGACAATAATGATATCACCTGTGCAATACTGAGGAAATCCTGAAAACATGACCTGTTGGTAGGTCTTGAGGACTGGAGTTGAGAAACACTGCAAAGGATTAAAGCTTGATTGTAAGTAATGTAAGCAAACTCCTGGGTTAAGGGGTTTTATCGTTACAAAGATCATGTCTCAGATTATGGGGACAGTAAATAAACACTTTTGTAATTGGGTTGCATTACCTCAGTCACTTGGTTTAGCAGATATGAGCTTTTCTGTAAATCTGTGTTCTATTTCTGCTGTTGCTGGTCGGACACACCCCCTGGACGGTTCCCGCCTGCATCGTGATTGGCTGGCTGACATTTCAGTCAGCCTGTTGGGATACGCCCCTAGACAGGAAACGCCCCGGCCACGCCCCCTGCACTGTGATTGGCTGCCTGCACACTCTGTGTTTACTCCCCTCTGAGCTGTTAAAATTGATCGTGAAACCAAGGTCTGCTGGCTCTATGTACATCTCCCAGCTCTAGGGTGGTGATCTGGGCAATTACTGCCTGTTCAAAGGGCTTTTGCCAAGAGGTTGATTCACCTCCTCACAGGTCCAGTCCTTAAGCTGCTACTTTGAAAAGAGGGCGTTCTGTACCTCAGATCAAATGCAAGCCCCGCCTCCTTATGATGTCATCATCTGTAGTGTATAACATAAGGATTCAACACTGTGTCTGTATAATCTGCTTGTATAGTACAGTGCTTAGCTGATCAGCTCTGCAAGACAGGTTAGGGGTTCAAGCCCCATCAGTAGTTTTTTTTTCTTTTATAAATTATACACATATATAAAGATATGAAAATATATGTGTAGACATCTATAATTTTATTCATACACACACACAAAGCTCCCTAATATAGTGTCCCATCCTCGCAGTAGTCCCACCAAGCACTTCCAACATATGTGATACAATGCATATACTCTGGTGGATGAGACATGATATAGGGGGGAGCTATGTATGTGTATATATATCATTATAGAGATTGACATATATATTTTAGGTCTCTCTACATATGTGTAGAATTTAGGGGGGGTTGGGAATATACTCTGTGAGGGACTAGAACTCCAAACCCCTTCGTTGTAAAAGCAGTGCTCTACCACTGCACCACCAGCCCAAGGTAGTTACAGGCTGAGCAGGGTCTTCTCTCAAAGATGATTACTTCTCCCCCATTGTTTTCACTCACATGTCACTGACAGCAAGCAGAGATCTTTACTTGAAGCTGACATTTGTCCTTGTAGTTGAGTAAAGATCTCTGCCTGTTGTCAGTACAATTTGGGTGAACACCACCAGAAGTAAAAGCTGCTGGCTTTCAGTGTAATTTGTGTGTAAACTAAGAGATATAATAGGTGCTTGCTGGAGCTTGTGGAGCCTCAAGGCTGCAGACATAAGCATGCAGGAGTTACATAGTAGTTATATCCAGACAACCTTCTGCATCCCCTGCTTCAAACAAAATGATGATGTCACAGTTCTTCAGTGAGGAGAGAGACGCCTTCTGGGAGGAGAGACACGCCTGCTGAGAGAAGAGACACGCCCCTGGATTTCAAACTCAATCTGAGAAAATTAGCTGAACAGCCCGAACAGCTCAAACGATAAAACTCCTTTAAAGATAAGGAGCACAGCAGGGAATGACAATATCATCCTGACAACTGCTTTAGCCTGCTAGATCAGAGAGGTGACCAATAACTAGAGAAGCTTGTGTGCAAAAGCAGGAGATACAATCTACTCCTTACTCTGAAGAGAAGCAAAATCAGAGCTGCAATGTATTTGGCAATAGTCTTTATTTACCTTTGCCTACATGTTTAAAGCTAATCAATGAAATGGGAATACCCCTTTAAAACAGAAAGTGAATACAGCTTCCAGCAGCTCTTTCTGAGTGTTATATGTAAGGACTTGCATTATATCTTAGTTATCCAATTCATTTTCTTTAATCTTACATTATGTTGGGTGACATCTTGAGGCTTTAGAACCGCTTACCAGTTTTCTATAGAGTTATGGTCTCAGAACACAATGGCCGTTCCAAAACCAGGTAATATTGTATGTTGAGGGACTGCTGTATGGATTTGAGGGCATGCTGCAGATTCAAATCTGTCCACCGTGTCTTTAATTTTGTCCAGACTTGATGCAGATCTCTCCCACTGCAATGCAATAAATTAGTCATCACTATTTATGACCAAATATATTTTTGTATTTGTCATTTCCAGTATTAGGGTACGTTAACACGGCGTTATTGCTGACCATACTTCGTAATTGTGCTGCAATACACCCCAAGTGTGGTCTGCAATTACGGTAAAATCATAGCTCTTATTGGGTGCTATGATTTTACACCATATTCCCGATGTGTACCGAGCGCCGGGAGAAAGAAGTGACATGTTGCTTTTTCCCAGCGAAAACAAGAGTGAATGGGGACCGGGCCAGAGCACTTTAGAAGTATGCGCTGGCCAGGGCGTACTGCTAAATCCCCGGGGCGTATAGTCAAAATATTTTTATGGCTATTCCATGTATTTGAATGGGTTTTAGTGTATGCATAACCTACACTATACGATCCTACACTAACAATCCTATTCACATTTACAAACTGGCTTTTGAAGTATTTGAAATGTGCCATATGTGATTTGAGCCTTTATTGTATATCCAGCTCAAGTTGTTTGCTGTGTATTAATCAAGAAATTGGCTGTTAATCCTAGACTCATGGATAATTCTGCCTGTCCATGTTGAGGTGATATAGTATTTGTATGCCTTGCAGAGCCTCTTAAAATGTAGTATACATGCCGAGAGATAATTCTAATGGTAAAAATTCGCCTTCAGGTGCTTTCACAAAGTGCATTTTTGGTGAATTTTTTTTATTTTTCAGAAATGCACAGCATTGATTGCTGTGCAGTTCTGCAACAAAACATACCAAAAACCGCATTGTGTGAAAGAACCCTTAATCAATGGAACATTTAAGGGGGGTCAATATAAATGAGATTTTTGAAGATCACTGTACTCAAATTGCACTAAAATACATATCTGAATGTAAGGGTATGTTCAATACAACTGCTAGAAAGTATGTGCTGGCCAGCAGGTACTTTCTACAGCGCTGTGTCCAGGCCTCTTATCACTTTCTTATTTCCTGGCGCGTACTCGTCCAAACGAAGTGACATGTCACTGGAATACAGTGCCGAAGACTGTGTCGGATTATCATAGCACTCAATGAATGCTATGATTTTACTGTATTTGCAGGGTGTACTTCCGGTGCATTGCAGCGTAATTATGTGCCGAACTACGCCCCGCAAATACATCGTTTGAACATACCCTAAGTTGTAGTACTAAGCTTCCTGGGCTATTTAACGATCGGATTTTCAGGCTACAAATTATTGCATCTGGCTCTGTTTTGGATCTCTGGACTACACAATGGCTCTGGATGCATACTGTCATAATTGCTTCTTAGTAATGTATTGAACTGGTGGGAGATGAGAATGTCATTAACACCAGAAGTGCCTTTTAAGTGAATCTGAGCCCTCAGTGAAATAGAGATTTTTTTTTTTCTTTTTTTAATGAAAATTGGTGGACTTGAGCTCCTTTTTGGGGATATCTTTAGGGTGCTTTCTCACATTTCATTTTTCAGTGCGTTTTTTTTTTCTAGAAATGCACAGCAATTAATGCCCACATAAAAAATGTGAAAGCACCCTTAGGGCGCGTTTACACGGCACAGGACAAATACCGGCTGGTTTGCCGGCCTGTATTTGTCCTGCTTTGCGCCCGTCCCCACGGCCGAGCGGCGGGGGGCGGCTTTTCTCCGCGATGAGTGGAGAACAGCCCTCCCCCCTCCCATTGAGAAGCACATCTTCCGTCGGGAAACCGGACGGAAGATAGTGCTTCGACAATGTTTCGCCACCGGCCCGCTTGCGGCAAAACCGTCCGACGGCAAAACCCGAGCAGTGGGGACAGCTGCACAGGTTTTGCATAGAGCACAATTTGCTAATTTTCGGCCGGTTTTTCAGGCGGTCTGAAAAACCGCAAACCGGCTGAAAAACCGGCCGAAAACCCTTGCCGTGGGGACAGGCTCTTAGAGTCTGTTCACACTGCGTCTTGTGGCACGTACCTGTGCGTACTGCAAAACGTTGTGTGTTTAGAAGAACGTGCTGATTAGCGCGTTCTTCTAAGGCACGGGGGGCGCCCCATTCACGTTCATTATCCCTGCCACGTATGCGGTAGAAAGAAGTGACATGTCACTTCTTTCTGTTGGTTTTCAATATGCGGCGGGGAAGCCAGAGGGTAATCATAGCAGGATGTATTTCGACGTGTATTGCAGTGCAATTACGCCCTGAAATACGTCCTGAAAGACACCGTGTGAACATACCCTTAGGGTAGGTTCTCAGGATTGATTTGAACTTTTGAAAGACACATGAATATTAATATATAGTAACGTATGTGTGAACCCAAGCTTAAAGGGGATTTATCGTTTGAGCTGCTCGTGCTGTTCTGCTAATTTTCTCAGATTGAGTTTGAAATCCAGGGGCGTGTTCTTCCTCTCAGCAGGCGTGTCTCCCCTCCCACGAGGCGTGTCTCCCCTCACTGAAGAACTGTGACATCATCATTTTGTTTGAAGCAGGGGATGCAGAAGGTTGTCTGGATATAACAGCTCTGTAGCCTCCTGCATGCTTATGTCTGCAGCCTTCAGGGTTCACAAGCTGCAGCAAGCACCTATTATATCTATTGTATCTCTTAGTTTACACACTGAAAGCCAGCAGCTTTAACTTCTGTTCTAGTGGTATTCAACCAAATTGTACTGACAACAGGCAGAGACCTTTACTCAACTACTAGGACAAATGTCAGCTTCAAGTAAGATCTCTGCTTGCTGTCAGTGATATGAGTGAAAACAGTGGGGGGAGAAGCATATCAGCTTTGAGAGAAGACCCTGCTCAACCTGTAACTGACTTGGGCTGATGGTGTAGTGGTAGAGTGTTGGCTTAACAATGAAGGGGTTTGGAGTTCTAGGCCCCTCACAGGATTTATTTCTCCCCCCCCCCCTCAATTCTACACATATGTAGAGAGACCTAAAATATATATGTCAATCTCTATAATGATATATATACACATACATAGCTCCCCTATATCATGTCTCATCCCTGAGAGTATATGCATTGTATCACATATGTTGGAAGTGCTTGGTGTGACTGTGAGGATGGAACACTATATAGGGGAGCTTTCTGTGTGTGTGTGTGTGTGAGAGAGTCTGTGTGTGTGTGTGAGAGTGTGTGTGTGTGTGTGTGTGTGTGTGTGTATATATATAAAATTATAGATGTCTACATATATATTTTCATATATTGACATATGTGTACAATTTTATAAAAGAAAAAAAAAACAAACGATGGGGACTTGAACTCCCAACCTCTGTCTTTCCAAGCTGATCACCTATGCACTGTACTATACAAGCAGCTCACACAGACACAGTGTTGAATCCTTATGTTATACAATACAGATGATGACATCATAAGGAGGCGGGGCTTGCATTGGATCTGAGGAACAGAACACCTTCTTTTCAAAGTTCAAACTGAACCTGTGAGGAGGTGAATCAACCTCTTAGCAAAAGCCCTTTGAACAGGCAGTAATTGCCCAGATCATCACCATAGAGCTGGTTTCACTATCGATTTTAACAGCTCAGAGGGGAGTAAACACAGAGTGTGCATGCAGCCAATCACAGCGCAGGGGGCGTGGCCATGACGTTTCCTGTCTAGGGGCATATCCCAACAGGCTGAATGAAATGTCAGCCAGCCAATCACAGTGCAGGGGGCGTGTCTAGGGCACAGGAATCGACCCGGGGGCGTTCTGACCCAGCAACAGCAGAAATAAAAGACAGATTTACAGCGAAGCTGATATCTGCTAAACCAAGTGACAGAGGTAATGCAACCCAATTACAAAAGTGCTTATTTTTACTGTCCCCATAATCTGAGACATGATCTTTGTAACGATAAAACCCCTTTAATGATGAAAATAGCTTAAGGAGTTCCATCAGATGGATCTCTTACCATTGTACTACCAATATATAACTTGTATACTACTTTTTTTTCTCCCCTCTACAAGCCAGTGTAATTATCTTTCCCTGATCCCGGCTCCAGAGTAGTGGCGTTTTGTAATGTTTCCTGTATGCAGCGTACACACACAGAAAGTAGGGGTTGGACTCTCTATTCTCTCTGTAACGCATTCAACAGCAGCATTGAGGACATTATACAGAAGTTCTGAGCAGTGTAGCTGTGAATCCTGCACCAAGATGATATATTAAAGCACCTACTAGCAGCATTAGCATCTGTGTGTGTCTCTCTGCAGCTGCTCCCTCCCCTCTCCATAGACTTTTATTGGCAGCAGCGGACATCTGATTTCTCAGTGAACTGATACTCTTTCTCGTCTCGGCTACCTGTGGGTAGGAATACACAATGCAATTTCAGCACGACACTGGATTTGTGGTTTTAAATTGCTTGATAAATGGCCACACAAATTTACAAGTCAACACCAGCAAAACCACCCAGCCACATACCTTCCAAGTGTCCCTCTTTTGGAGGAATGGTCCTTAATTTTAACACATGCCCATTTGTCCCTCTTTGCTCTTTGAATGTTCCTCTTTTTCATATGGGAAATAGATTTGCATTAATAAACTTACTATATTGCTCTAAACTATATATTAGACTTTAACTTAAATATTATTTTATCATTTTTGTGAAATGTAGACCTTAAAAATGTCTATGTTTTGATATTTATGTTAAAATTTTCATAAAAATGTATTCAAGTGTATCATTATTACAAATTGGATCCTTTTAGTTAAACAAGGGGGGAAATGTATGAAAACTGTCTAAGACTTTTTCTTTGTTGCCCATAGCAACCAAACAGAGCTCCCCTTTAATTTTTTTTCAGAGCACTATATGAAATGAAAAGGGGAACTGCGATTGATTATTATGGGCAGGAAAGAAAGCCTTAGGCTATGTCTACACTGCACATGCATACGATCGTATTTTGATCGCTTTTAAAAACTATATTTCTAATCTAAACTTCTACTTTTGATTTATGATATGTTCACACGGCGTATTTGCGGTTTGTACTTGGGTACGTAACTGCGCTACAATGTGCCTTAAGTATCCCTCGCAAATACAGTCAAATCCCAGCACTCAATGAGTGCTTTGATTATCGGACACATTCCCCTGTGCTCAGCGCATACTTTCAATAGCAGGCATTTAGCGGTGCGCACAGGTACGCCCCACAATACGGCGTATGAACTTCTTAAGTCAAAAATGTTGCTCACGGTTACACTCCATATCTGAAGCCTGAGATACAGCTTGGGATACAAGCAGCACTTTACTTTTGCACCAGTTTTCTTAGGGTATGTTCACACGGTGTTTTGAATATGTTTTTCGGATCGGAAAAACGTATTCAAAAGCACTGCGTAAAACACATACAACACTCCCAGAGTGTGTGTGGTTTGGAATGCTTTTTTTTGCTACAGCGACATGCTGCATAGTTTTAAATGGGTTTTGGTGTAAAAGGGATAAAAATTTGCATGCATTTTTTTGAACGGATCCGAAAACGCATCAGAAAGACCAGTAAAATATCTCGGCGACACTGTTAAACCCCGATGCATTTTTACATTAAAGCAATGAAAATCACACTGAATTGTTGATGGGGTTTGGGTCCGTTTAGGGTCCGAAACAAGGATCCAAACGCATCTAAAAGACGCTGTGTGAACATCCCCTTACATCTCTCGGTGACTTTCTTTCTTTGTCTTTTCATTGCTGGCCTTAAAGACTGACTACTATTATAATCACTGTTTCTCTTGATGCTTTTCAGGATACAACAGAAAATCCCTGACACTGTTTTATGAAATATTGTTACTGGCACATAATGCTGACACAAGTTTGTTACTCTCGAGTATGTTTTATTGATTCCTAGATACTTCAAGGGCGCATCCACAAGGCAGTGGACAAATACCGACCGGTTTGCCGGCCGGTATTGTCCTGTTTTGCGCCCGTCCCCACGGCCGCGGGGGTGACGGCTTTTCTCCACGATGAGCGGAAAAAGCCCTCCCACCCAAAATTGAACGCACATTTTTCCGCGGGAAACCGGAGGGAAGATTGTTTTTTCTACAATGTTTTGCCCCCTGGACCCCCGGCGGCAAACCGTCAGGGAAAAACCCTTTGTAGTGGGGACTCTGCACAGGTTTTGCATAGAGACCATTGTGCTCTTTTTCGGTCGTTTTTTCAGGCGGTTAAAAACCCAAAACCCGGTAAAAAACCCGGTGAAAAACTGGCCGAAAACCCGTGCCGTGGGGACATGCCCTTATCCAGAGCTGTTTAGTCTGTTTCTGTGACTATTAGACTGAGGCCATGGCTTTGGGCTACAGTTAATTGTCAATTTATATAACTATTTTAATTTACTATGTGGAAGTTGTATGTTTGTTTGCATTTGTTTTTTTATTATTATATAGTCCAATGGAAATTTGCAGTAAAATTTTGTAAGGAGTTGGGTGGTAAAAAAGTAAGTTTTTAAACTACAGTTCAGCCCGTCTACATGGCATGCTTTTACCATTAGATTCTTACGTGGATTCACGTTTTCAGAACTGTAAAGATCCAACTTAAAGCATCCCCATAGATCTCAATTGAAAATCCGAGTTGTAGTCAACTTGGACTTTCAGTAGGTTGGATCCACTTCCAAAACTCTATACAGATGCAAATCCTGACTGCAAATCCAACCAAAATCCACATTGAAAAACTGGTGAAAATATTCATTGAACGACGCGGGTTTCGGATTAGTAATGCGACACATATTTTAAGCAGCGTCGTGCGGGCACAGCCTTAAGTAGGAAACCTGTTCCCATAATCTGGGGTTGTAACCAGGGCTGTGGAGTCGGAGTTGTGGCGTCGGAGTCGGAGCCTATTCTGCAGGAGTCGAGTCCATAAAAAAGGGCGACTCCCAAAAATATAATTATTAGTACAGTTAGTTGATGCAAAGAGCAAGAGGAATTGGGTTTTTTTGGGCCCTGCTACTGCTCCCATATCTTCAGCCTCATCATATGAGGAGAGTAATTGATGACATGGAGCAGGCAAAGCACTGCCCCAGGGGAAAAGAGTCCGCTCCCATGACAAACAAATTTCAGTAAAATGTTTCACCTGCTTTCAAAGAAGTAGAAGAGTTCAACCATTCATCAAAACTGACTGTGGCTGAGGCAATTCCTTTATACCCTAAAATTGTTAGAGATGTTGCCCCTGTGGTCACCACTTTGCCCCCCACCCAAGTTAGTGTAGAGAGGCCGTTCTCTAGCCTGGAAATAATGAGATCAGATGTGAGGTCATGTATGCAGGATCTGATGGAGGTGATACTATTTCTCAGAACAAATTCAGAGACTCTACAAATGTTCCTGCAGTGTTTTGCATATTTACAATTTTTTTGTGTTCTAAAGTCATATCCAATAAATATATTTTACACTGAAAAGCAAAATGGTAACATTGTTTTGTACTTGTGACTTTCAGGCTCCATATCTCTCCATCCACTCTAGCTTTGCACATGAGACTACTGTAATTTTATATACCTCTTACATATCTTATACATAAATTTGACTTGCAAGTATTTAGCATCTGCTTAGTTCTGCAGATTCTTTCCTGTAACTGCATTGTTACTGTTTTGCTCCTAAAAATCAAAATGTTAATTTTTATTATCTTGTTAGTATTTGGGAAATCCACCTTTTGGTTTTCAATACTGCCTGAATCCTTCTGGGCTCTGAATCAGATTCAAACAGGTCTTTATTAAAATCTGATCCCAGGTCTCTTCTACGCATTCCCAATGTTGGCGCAGACTGGACTTGGATACAAATACAGCTTTTCCTTCAACTCTACCCACAAGTGTTCAAAAGATCAAAACATTGTTACCCTTTTGCTTGTCAGTGTCTGTTCTACCTAAATAGCTTGGTTATTGTATCATAAGGTGATAAACAGCCTGATGTTACCATTTTACTACAGTAAAGTTATTACTTAAACATGCACCATGTAGGAGGGAGTCAGGAGTCGGAGTCAGAGGTTTGGGAAATTGATGAGTCGGGGTTTTGGCTTGCCGACTCCACAGCCCTGGTTGTAACTTAGTCACATTCACAATAGGTGCATTTTATGTCACAATGTTTAATTCTTTGTTTTATTCCTGCTCATAGTGATAGCCTGGTAGCATTTGCAGAATGCAGGTTACCATAAATTTATTACATGCTAACCTTGAAGTTGTTGAAGTTGGTGCGTTGCTGAGAACTGAGTGGTGGTGACCAATCCTTTGACAGTCCATAGACATATTGTATAGACTGTTAAAGGGCTTGTCTCGCCATTCTGTTTCATGAAGCCACAGGCAGCTTCAGATTTATACTTCCTCACTCTTCCTGGTTAGGCTGTGTTTGGTTCTATAGCAATGATTAGGATACAAACTCTGTATTCCCAGCTCTTATAATTATACTGACATGACTACAGGAGATGTAACCTATAGTGAAGAAGGCTCCTCAGCTTAAAGTAAACAATCAAAAGTAATTAATCTCCTTTGAGATAACACACTCTGTTCTCAAGCTGTTATCCGTCCTGGTGACGTCACTTCCTGCGCTCTGTCTAATCGGAAGGGAGAGCAGGACTGTAACCAGAGAAACCTGTATGCACTCAGAGCAAATAAAATCTCTTATCTTCTGACAAAGGTTATATCAAAAGACTAACGTACTTAGAAAAAGTCATGATTTGACAGTACCTACATCTCTAAAGCTAATCATTGTAGTGAGACAACCCCTTTAAAGGGAGCCACTGCTCAGTTCTCAAAGGCGCTAGATATATATATTATACGCTGATACTTCCAAAAGTGGTATAGTATGGCCACCATACAGACCATGAAAAGGAAAAAATTTTTAGCTCCTTAATAGTAACTCACGGCCCCATAGACATTCATTATTCATGGCGCGTATACCGCCGTGAATAATTGACATGTCACTTTCTCCCCGCTCGCCATATTTCGCGAGCGGGGAGAGGAGACGGAATCTATAGTTCTGTATGAGAACTCTGAATTACCGTAATGACTGGGACGGATTTCACCCATAATTCGCGCAGTACGTCCCAAAATAAGCCGTGTGAACATTGCCTCCGTGCATAATTGCACTGCCACATGCCCGAAGGGCACCCCGCAATTACAGTAATTCATAGCAATATGCCGTTTGAACATAGCCTAAAACTTCAGTATATCACCTTTACAACCTTTTTTTAAAAAAGATATTTGTTTGAAGTGCTCTTTCTAGAAATTAAAGGTGGCACAGAATGAAAAAAACTGTTGCCTGTATGACCGTGAATATTGTCAATCTAAGTCATTATATCAGTTCTCAAAGGCTACATCCACACGACAGAGGACAAAATACTTGTCTGATTCTAATCGGAATCCGACTAGTATTTCACATGCAGTTTTGTTTTTTCGTACTGGTTTTTGTCCTGTTTTTTTGCTTTAGTTTTCGGTCATCTCATTCAATTGAACAGTACTAAAACCCGCTATTTTCAAATGAAATACAATGGATTATAGAACATGTTTTTTTGGATTTGAAATTCGACCTCAGAAAATCAGAGCCATGTAGACTACAGCTCGGATTTTCTATAGAGGTCTATGGGGATGATTTGCAGTTGGATTTTTGTGGATTCTAAATACGGATTCCGCTTAAAAATCCAACAGTAAATCACTGTTGTGTAGCCAGGGCTGTTCCTAGGCTAAATTTCACTCAGGGCGAGGTGAAGAAAATTCACCTCCCCTCCCCACCCCCCCCCGTAACATATGGAGCCAAAATATACAAAAAACTTTACCACAATCTACTACTTTAAAAAATACTAAATCAATAGTCCTAAAGTTACCAAATAACACCGTTTACACCAAACCAGAATCCCAAGACCACTAAGACCACATATCACCAACACACAGTGACCGAAATAATGCCCCCAAACACCGTGCCCACATATACACCAGCACATAGTGACTAAATAATACAAACTGACCATTACTGTATAAAAAACCATTATATTTCAACCAATATTACCGGCACACATGACCATACAATGATGGATACCCGCTGTACACAGGCTCTGCAACATATAAATGATTACAGTAAAGTTATATCTAGTGACTCACAGGTGACGTCTTCTGAAGAGTTGTTCTCTTTCTCTTCTTCTTCTTTCCAAACTGTCCCAGACGCTATGACGACTACTCCCGACTCTTCACTGTAAAATTTACAAACCAAACATCTTAAGACTCCTCACTTTATCAAACACTTCTCTACCAAAATTTCCCATCACTATACAAACTCCCCATCTATAGCACCTCATATGGTAGCCATGTAATATGCCCCGTGTAGCCATGTAGTACCCCCTGTAGCCGTTGATGCCCTTTAGCCAGTGATGCCCTTTTAGCCAGTGATAGCCCCTTTTAGCCAGTGATGCCCCCTGTTAGCCAGTGATGCCCCTTGTAGCCATGATGCCCCCTTGTAGCCAGTGACGCCCCCTTGTAGCCAGTGACGCCCCCTTGTAGCCAGTGACGCCCCCTTGTAGCCAGTGACGCCCCCTTGTAGCCAGTGACGCCCCCTTGTAGCCAGTGACGCCCCCCTTGTAGCCAGTGACGCCCCCTTGTAGCCAGTGAGCCCCCTGTAGCCAGTGATGCCCCCTTGTAGCCATGACGCCCCCTTTTAGCCGTGACGCCCCCTTGTAGCCAGTGAGCCCCCCTTGTAGCCAGTGACGCCCCTTGTAGCCAGTGACGCCCCTTGTAGCCATGGGCGCCCCCTTGTAGCCAGTGACGCCCCTTGTAGCCCGTGACGCCCCTTGTAGCCAGTGACGCCCCCTTGTACCAGTGACGCCCCTTGTAGCCAGTGAGCCCCTTGTAGCCAGTGACGCCCCCTTGTAGCCAGTGGACGCCCCCTTGTAGCCAGTGAGCCCCCCTTGTAGCCATTTAGCCCCCTTGTAAACCAGTGAGCCCCCTTGTAGCCAGTGACGCCCCCTTGTAGGGCCCGTGACGCCCCCTTGTAGCCAGTGGACGCCCCCTTTTAGCCTGTGACGCCCCCTTGTAGCCAGTGACTCCCCCTTGTAGCCAGTGACGCCCCCTTGTAGCCAGTGACGCCCCCTTGTAGCCAGTGACGCCCCCGTGTAGCCAGGGACGCCCCCTTGTAGCCAGTTTACCCCCTTGTAGCCCGTGACCCCCCTTGTAGCCAGTAATGTTTCCCTGTAGCCAGTGATGCCCCCCTTTTACCAGTGATTCCCCCCCGTGTAGCCAGTGATGCCCCCCTGTACCAGTGATGCCCCCTGCTCCAGCAGATGCCCCCTGCAGCCAGCAGATGTCCCCCCTGTAGCCAGTGACCCCCCATTGTAGCCAGTAGATGCCCCCTGCAGCCAGCGATGCCCCCCTTGTAGCCAGCAGATGCCCCCTTGTAGCCAGCAGATGCCCCCCTTGTAGCCAGCAGATGCCCCCTTGTAGCCAGCAGATGCCCCCCTTTAGCAGCAGATGCCCCCTTGTAGCCAGTGATGCCCCTGTACCCAGTAGATTCCCCCCTGTAGCCAGTTGATGCCCCTTTTTACAGCAGTGATGCCCCCATTGTACCCAGTAAATGCCTCCATTGTAGCCAGTGATGCCCTCCATTGTAGCCACTGATGCCCCCTGTAGCCACTGATGCCCCCCTTATAGCCAGTGATGCCCCCCTTATAGCCAGTGATGCCCCCCTTATAGCCAGTGATGCCCCCCATTGTAGCCAGTGATGCCCCCCCATTGTAGCCAGTGATGCCCCCCATTGTAGCCAGTGATGCCCCCCATTGTAGCCAGTGATGCCCCCCATTGTAGCCAGTGATGCCCCCCATTGTAGCCAGTATATTCCCCCATTGTAGCCAGTGATGCCCCCTTGTAGCCAGTGATCCCCCCCTTATAGCCAGTGATGCCTCCCTTGTAGCCGGCAGATGCCCCCCCCTGCAGCCGGCAGATGCCCCCCCCTGCAGCCGGCAGATGCCCCCCCTGCAGCCGGCAGATGCCCCCCTTGTAGCCGGCAGATGCCCCCCTTGTAGCCGGCAGATGCCCCCCTTGTAGCCGGCAGATGCCCCCCTTGAAAGCCGGGTTATGCCCCCTTTGTAGCCAGTGATGCCCCCTTGTAGCCAGTGATGCCCCCTTGTAGCCAGTGATGTCCCCCCTTGTAGCCAGTGATGTCCCCCTTGTAGCCAGTATATGCCCCCATGTAGCCAGTTATTCCCCACTTTATCCAGTGATTCCCCCTTGTAGCCAGTGATGCCCCCCCTTGTAGCCAGTGATGCCCTCCATTGTAGCCAGTGATGCCCCTGTAGCCAGTGATGCCCCCTTGTAGCCAGTAGATGTCCCTGTAGCCAGTGATGCCCCCTTGTAGCCCGTGATGTCCCCTGTAAGTAATATAAAAATAACAAAAAAATTACTTACCAGACCTCGGTCCGCGCGTCCCGGTCCGGAGCTGCTGAGCGATGGGAGCTGCTGAGCGGTGTAAGTGACGTGACGTCATCACGCTGCACGCAGCTCCCAGGGATCTCCTCGGCGGCAGAGCTGCCAGCCGAGGAAAACCAGCGTCACAGGGGGCGCGGTGAAAGCTGTGCGCCCTGTGAGTTTGATACAGGGGGAGAAGTCAGGACGGGAATGATACGTCCCGCCTCCTCCCCTGTACTGGCAGCTGCTGGCACTGCGCGGTTGTTATAAAACAGCCGCGCGGAGTCAGGGGCGCTCCTCCGGGCGGGCAGGGCGGGCGGCCGCGGCGCCCCCCTCGGGTGAGCGGAGCCGCGGTGCCCCGAGCGACCGCCCGCCCTGCCCGCCGCTAGGAACGGCCCTGTGTGTAGCCAAAGGGTCCATGAATCTGAGAACCCTATTTATTGTGAACTGAGCTGTAGAGATTGCCCTGTTGACAGTCTAGGTCTTCAAAAGCATATTGAGCACAAAAATATGATTGCTAGGGAATAAATGAGTGCAAAGCAATGTAGCGGTGGCTTGGCATGGCTGCTGATGACTGTTCCTTCTTAAGGGTGCTTTCACACAGTGCGTTTTTTTAATGTGTTTTTTGTGCAGGAATGCACATCAATTAATGCTCTACATTGCTGCACAGAAATTGTGGCAAAAATTGCGATTTTACCACAATTTTTGCCATGATTTTTTTGTAGCAACGTACAGCATTAGATGCTGTAACTTCCTGCACAAAAAAAAATTCATTAAAAAAAAAACGCATCAAAAATGCACTGTGTAAATGTACCCTACGGCCTCTTTTAATTATCTGTGTCGTGTCAACACCTGGACCCAATGTGATTGATCTGGCTGAAAAGTCAGAGTAGATTTTGAGTTGTGGTGGTATGATATCAAAAATAATACAAGAAAGGACAACCGTTAAAATCAGTGGCAGGGTCATTGGTTTACCCGTCTAGTTCAATCCCACAGGAGACCTACTATAGCATGAATTGCAGATAAAGTTAGGGCTTGTTCACACAACGTTTTTGTGATCCGTTTTACAGATCCACAAAACGGATCTTACAATTGTCAGTGTGATTAACATTGCGTTCAATGGCAAAAGCGCATTGCCGTTCTCACGGGAGATCGGCGATGCGCTTATGAGGGCTCTCCTGCACTGTGCTTTTCGCATCCGCTTTTAGAATTGACATGTCAATTCTTATTGCGTTTTACGTAAGTGAAAGCCCATAGGAGATAATGGAGTCCGCTTTTGGAACCTGTCCAAAAGCACTCCACACTTTGGGTACGTAATCAGTGGCGCTTTGCATCCTGAAAGCGGATGCGAAAAGCGCAGTGGGCAGCCGGACGGGGCATCGCAGGTGAGCGGCGTGCTGCAGGGGGATCGCAGGTGAGCGGAGTGCTCTGGATGCAGGGGGATCGCAGGTGAGCGGCGTGCTATGGATGCAGGGGGATCGCAGGTGAGCGGCGTGCTACGGGTGCCGGGGGATCGCAGGTGAGCGGCGTGCTATGGGTGCAGAGGAATCGCAGGTGAGTGGCGTGCTCTGGATGCAGGGGGATCGCAGGTGAGCGGCGTGCTCTGGATGCAGGGGGATCGCAGGTGAGCGGCTTGCTATGGATGCAGGGGGATCGCAGGTGAGCGGCGTGCTATGGATGCAGGGGGATCGCAGGAGAGAGGCGTGCTATGGCTGCAGGGGGATCGCAGGTGAGCGGCGTGCTACAGGGGGATCGCAGGTGAGCGGCGTGCTATGGATGCAGGGGGATCGCAGGTGAGCGGCGTGCTATGGATGCAGGGGGATCGCAGGTGAGCGGCGTGCTATGGATGCAGGGGGATCGCAGGTGAGCGGCGTGCTATGGATGCAGGGGGATCGCAGGTGAGCGGCGTGCTTTGGATGCAGGGGGATCGCAGGTGAGCGGCGTGCTCTGGATGCAGGGGGATCGCAGGTGAGCGGCGTGCTCTGGTTGCAGGGGGATCGCAGGTGAGCGGCGTGCTATGGATGCAGGGGGATCGCAGGTGAATGGCGTGCTATGGATGCAGGGGGGATCGCAGGTGAATGGCGTGCTCTGGATGCCGGGGGCTCGCAGGTGAATGGCTTGCTCTGGATGCAGGGGAATCGCAGGTGAGTGGCTTGCTCTGGATGCAGGGGGATCGCAGGTGAGCGGCGTGCTAAGGATGCAGGAGGATGCAGGTGAGCGGCGTGCTCTGGTGGCAGGGGGATCGCAGGTGAATGGCGTGCTCTGGATGCAGGGGATCGCAGGTGAGCGGGTGCTATGGATGCAGGGAGGATCGCAGGTGGCGGCGTGCTCTGGATGGAAGGGGGATCGCAGGTGAGCGGCGTGCTATGGATGCAGGGGGATCGGAGGTGAGCGGCGTGCTACAGGGGGATCGCAGGTGAGCGGCGTGCTGCAGGGGGATCGCAGGTGAGCGGCGTGCTATGGATGCAGGGGGATCGCAGGTGAGCGGCGTGCTATGGATGCAGGGGGATCGCAGGTGAGCGGCGTGCTATGGATGCAGGGGGATCGCAGGTGAGCGGCGTGCTATGGATGCAGGGGGATCGCAGGTGAATGGCGTGCTCTGGATGCAGGGGGATCGCAGGTGAGCGGCGTGCTCTGGATGCAGGGGGATCGCAGGTGAGCGGCGGGGCTATGGATGCAGGGGGATCGCAGGTGAGCGGGTGCTATGGATGCAGGGGGATCGCAGGGTGAGCGGCGTGCTTGGATGCAGGGGATCGCAGGTGAATGGCGTGCTCTGGATGCAGGGGATCGCAGGTGAATGGGGTGCTCTGGATGCAGGGGATCGCAGGTGAGCGGCGTGCTATGGATGCAGGGGGGATCGCAGGTGAAGGGCGTGCTCTGGATGCAGGGGGATTTGCAGGTGAGCGGCGTGCTATGGATGCAGGAGGATCGCAGGTGAGCGGCGTGCTCTGGATGCAGGGGGGATCGCAGGTGAGGGGGCTTGCTATGGATGCAGGGGTTACGGAGGTGAGAGGCGTGCTATGGATGCAGGGGGATCGCAGGTGAGCGGCGTGCTATGAATGCAGGAGGATCGCAGGTGAGCGGCGTGCTGCAGGGGGATCGCAGGTGAGCGGCGTGCTATGGATGCAGGGGATCGAAGGTGGGGGCGTGCTATGGATGCAGGGGGATCGCAGGTGAGCGGCGTGCTATGGATGCAGGGGGATCGCAGGTGAATGGCGTGCTCTGGATTTCAGGGGGATCGCAGGGAGCGGTGTGCTATGGATGCAGGGGGATCGCAGGTGAGCGGCGTGCTCTGGATGCAGGGGGATCGCAGGTGAGTGGCTTGCTATGGATGCAGGGGGATCGCAGGTGAACTGCTGCAGGGGAGGAGAGAGAGAGAGAGAGAACGCAAGTGAAAAAGCATACAATACGGATCCAAATAAAGGATCAATTGTTGCATTTTTCGGATCCGATTTCCAGATCCGCTTTCACTTCTCAAAAACGGATCCGTAAAAAGGATCAAAAACGTCGTGTGAACAAGCCCTTAAAGAGAGAACTGTTTTAATATTTGCTATAACAGAAAGCTGTTAAAACACTGAGTGCATCACAGCCTGTTGTTTATGGTGCAGAGAGCTGCAAATGGTGAGAGTGCGCATGGTAAACTTGTCCACGGTCAAAAGCGCCTACAGTGGGAACGTTAGCATCAGAACTGGAACACTGCGTAGTAGAAGGTGGTGGCCGGGTCTGATGAATCGCATCTTATTTTATATGTGTCTGAGCGTTTCCAGCACCCTGTATATTCAAAAAAGAGAAAGGGTGCTTTCACACTGAGGGCCACATGTATGAAAACTATCAAGGTCTAAAACCCACTTTGTTGCCCTTAGCAACCAATCAGAGCGCTCCACTCATGTCATATAGGGCTCTGGAAAAAAAAGAGAGGGGAGCTCTGATTGGTTGCTATGGGCAACAAGGTGGGATTTAGACCTAGACCGTTTTCATACATGTGACCCTGAGTGTGTCTGTTGCGTTTTTGACGCATTTTTTGTGTGCAGTAAGGCACAGCAGTTAATGCTGTACATTTATGCACAAAAAACGCTGTGTGAAAGCACCCAAATGCAGTGTGCCCAATAAACTGCACGGACCATAACCTCTGAGTATGATTGCGGTTTTTATGCAGTTATAACTTAATCATATGTACAGGTTTTGAGAAATATACAGATACCTGCACAACGGAACATTTGAACAAATGAGAAAACTGAAATGTAAAATTACATAACTAAAGAATGTGAAAAGGCAAACTGCCTCAGAATGTAATTAAAGTAAACTTTCACTGTTCCCTGGTGGGGGATTATGTAAGAGATCTGTATATGGGTCACTTTTTATTAGTGTCGGCTTTTTGATGTTGAAGGCTTATTCCGCTATTTAGCAGAAATGATTGCCTGAGGATATTTTCCTCATACTCTTGCATTCTCCTGTATTGTGCCTACTGGTAATTATGAAATCTAGCCTTCCTTCCACTAATCTACATACAGGTATCCTGCTTCATAACCTACACATGTACACACCATTAATGGACAATAAAGCAAATCATGCGTTACAGGGCTGGGTTCACAGGTTGCGTTACTGCATGCATGTTTTTGAACACTTATATTTTGTAAATTAAATTTAATTTGAAAATACTGGTAGGGTGCTTTCATATAGAGCAGTTTTGGTGCAGTTTTAACTGCGCTCCAATTAAACTGCCTTTATTACCAGCAAGCTTCTTTCAGTTGTCTAAATTGTTCATAAAGGTGTTTCAAGTAAGTAACCAATTACTGTGTTTGAAGTCTTGTGGATTACACACACACTATTTGATTACTCACTTTCCAAACAGTTTAGATAAGTGAAAAAAGCTTGCTAGTAATAAAGGCAGCGCAGTTAAAACTGCACCAAAACTGCGCTGTGTGAACGCACCCGTAAAATGTGGGTTAATTTTTAAAAAACGCGCTTTTTTAATTGCTTGTGTTTTTGATACAGCTAAATGCAACAGAAACGCTACATGTGAATGCAGCCTCGAATGTCTCAATGGCTACATTTGGTGAGTGCACTTGTGGTTATTCGGGGCGCTAAATGTAGCATACAGACACTTCCATGTTATACAACACAAACAAATTTTATGCAGTTATTCCCCATTCTCATAGAGCCCCGTTGTGCTGAAGGAAAGATCTAGGTCTTATAATGTTACAACTAGAGGATTTTGTAAGCAAAATTGCTCTTGGGGCGAAGAGAAAAATTCCCCACCTAGCACTTGAGGGAGTTTCTCGCCCTTTACCAGAGACAGCCACTTTAGACACATGTTGTAAATACGGTACCTTTAGGTGATGTATATTGGACAAATTCACTGGAGAATATGTAACAGAAATCTGATGCATACCCTTAAAATATTGCCTCATATTTTAGAGATTTTACAGTGGTTTTGGACATGGACTATCCCAATTAAATCTGTATCCAGTCAACCTTACGTGATGTGCCACAGTTCTTAGGGTAAACTACTGCTCATATTTCAGTTAAAACAATGGGATGCAATTTCTGGTATGGAATACACATGTAAAATAAGCAAAGAACTTGGCCTAAGTATAAGGAGGCTGCCCCTTGCTCTCTGTGTCCTTCATTTATATCTGCTCTTGCTGTTACCTGACTGTCCTCAACAAGTCGGACATCTATATATTCCTCAAGTCTAGATATGTTTCATCTTGTAGAGGCCTGGATCCTCCTATTATTTTATTTCTTCTCCTGGTTAATTGCCTTTGGATGGTCCCATCTTTTAAACTTATGTTTATGTTTATTATGTTTATTCGGTTTCTCATGAACTTCACAATAAATTCATTACAAGATGCGTGCATTGCTTGCGTTAAAGCATAAATATGATATGATGGTTGCGGCAAGAACGACTGCTATTAATGCGAGTTTCAAACTAACCAAAACCAGAAAAGAAGGTAATTCGCCCTAAATAGGACGAATGGCTCTTTAAAGTCCAAACTATAAACAAATTTTCTATTTTAAAAAACTAAAAGGCATGCAAACACAACTACAAGGAATATAAACATCATTCTATCACAAAAAAAAAAAAATCTACGGACAATACCCAGACAGAACCAACATAAGACAACGAAAGAGGAGAGAGAGAAAAAAAAAGGGGGGGGAAGTGAGGGGTAAGTAGAGGGGGTGAAGGGAGGTTCACCACCACAGTGGGACATTGAGCCCAGTTAGAGCAGTGTAAGGCGCCTTTTAATTTGACCTGGAGACCCCCCTCAAGAATTACAAGCATTTCTACCAGGGACTATAAACGTGTATTATGGTTGGAGTTGCATGGAAATCACGGTGTCATCTCAGGGAGACTTAAACGTCCAAAAGATCCCGCTAAAACGCCCTCAAGGTACCACTTGGAAAACCTAAAGGGGAAGACCAAAGACCTGATGTCTTCAGGAGACATGAAGGCTTCTATGTAGGGTTTCCAAGTGATGAAAAACTTTTCAGTTAGAGTTAATTTCGCCGTTTCCACTTCCAACTTCTCAAGATTAAGATACGATCTGACCAGTCGATGAACCTCTCCCACTCCTGTTATTGAGAACTCCAGCCAATTAATTAAAATGCAGCGTTTTGCCGCAAGAAGAAGGATATGCATGAGTGTGTGATACTTGCTAAGGCCAGTTAAATCGTGGAAAAGGCAAAATGAGGGAGACAAAGGGACATCCACGCCCCATCTTAGCTTTAAGGTGTCTCTCAGTTCTCCCCAGAATCTCTGTGAATGAGAGCATGACCATATCCCATGGATCAAGTCTGTCTTTGGTTGCAGGCATTTAAGGCAAGATAACTTACGATTGGGGGCAAAAGGAGGGGGCTGGATTGTAAATCCATAAATTGCTCGATGCATAAAACGGAAATAAGTTTCCCGCCATTTCTCACTGATGACGGCCTTGTTGATTTTGTTCCAGCCTTCTATGGCCACCTGCAGAATGTTCAGGTCTGGAAAATTCTCCTCCCATTTAGACAGTAATTTAGAAGCTCAAAGGAATTTTCAGCTTACCCCACCTTTAGAAGCGATCATCTAGGTTTCCACTGAGTGCACGGTCTGCCAGGAGCTTTCACCGGTGTTTGCAACAATCCAATTATACGAAAAGACCAGCATCCAACTTGTAACAGGATAGAGGATACGTATATGCAGCTTGTATTAAAACTTATTAACTTTTATTCATTTCCATTAAAAAGGCATATCCATAAATAGTCCATATGAATAGACAGGCAAAACCTTAACATTCGAAGGGTCACAATGTACTCGCCGGGGAAAGTGAACCGACCGACGATTTTCGGTAATAATACCTTAGTCTTGGTCTACCCTCTTAGTTCACCATAGGTTTAAATAGGTTCCGGACATAGTCATCGTTTCCATTGTGTTAACTATATGTTCCCCAGAATCACAAATATATGCATAAAAAACATATGTTCAAATATACAAAAAAACGTAACAATAATACTCAGACGGCACATATTTTTGAGATTAAGTTCCATAAGTATTAGTAATGTGGTATAAGAAAAAAAGGAAAAAACTATAAAAATCTGAAAAAACGTACGACAGTGTGTACATATATATGTATGTATTGCGCATAAGGTTTATTAATAGTGACAATAATATATCATATTTTAAATTGAGGCCGTGCGGTTGTCTTGTTCCTAGTCTAAATATCCATTTGGCCTCTGCATTCAGCAACCTCTTTGATTTCCTCCCCGTTCGGCAGAAAAGACCCTTTCTATGCCCATACATTTAAAAGGTGTCAGATCACCAGCGTGGACTTCTAAGAAGTGTTTAGAAACTGCTGACATGTTGTGTCGCCACATGTCCTTACGTGCATCCGATATGTGCCGTCTAATTCTTACTTTTAAAGGATTGGTGGTACATCCAACGTACTGCACTCGGCAATTTCGAAGGAGATGAGGTATCCCACAAACTTAGTGTTACAATTTATTATTGTTGGACGCTGTAAGTTTTACTGGTGACATAAGATTCGAATGTATCTCCTGTATTGATGTATTGACACGTGAGACATATTCGGTGTCCACATCTGTGTGAGCCCTTGTATCTAAGCCACGTTTGAAGGGAAATTTTTTGTGATAGTATATAGGCTGGGTGATATATTGGACCCAATACTGGTGCCTTTCTAGATAAAAATCTGATTCCTTTTTGGATAATATTCTGTAATTGATTATCTGCATATAATACTGGTAAGTTTTTTTTATTTTTTTAAATGACTTGATTGTATTGTGGAGAAAAAGTGGTGCTAAATTTGGGGACACCTTCAAAAGGTTTTTCATGTATTGGTTTATTTTTGTTTTTTATTAATTGGTGTCGTGGTATTCTGGCAACCTTTTCACTACTAAAATGCAACATTTTTTCGGTGTATCCACGCTGTCTTAATCTGTCCAGTACTATATCTTGTTGGATTGTATATTCCTCAGTTCTACTACAATTTCTTTTTATACGTTTTAAGTTCTCTGTAGGTATGTTTTTTATCACATGTTGGGGGTGACAAGATGAGGCTTTAAAGGATAGAATTCTGTGCAGATGTTTTTATAAATGGTTTTACATTAATGCTGTTGTTTGGAAATTTGCCCTTTTAGAGAATTTATCTAAATAATCTATACTAGATTTTTGGGGGGAATGTGTGAATTTTAAATTTAAATGGTTGTTATTCACATATTTAATAAATTCCGGTATATCCTCGTGAGGACCCTCCCATATCAGGAGGAGGTCGTCTAAATAACGACCATACCACCTGATATGGGAGAAAAAAACGTTCCGATTACTGAATAGAAACATTTCTTACCACATGCTCATAAAAATATTAGCCATAGAGGGGGAAAATTTGGCCCCTTGAGGCTCCCCTCCGTTGTAGAAAAAATTGTCTATTGAAAGAGAAATAGTTATGAGTGAGAAGAAAATTAACTACCACTATTATAAATTCACATAGATTAGGTTCATAATTGCCGTATTTGTTGAGGACTTTCTGTAGTGCTTGTAAGGCTAGCTCGTGAGGTATAGAGGGATACAGGGCTATGACGTCACAAGTTTATCAGAAATAATTCTTTTGCCATTGTATTTGCTCCATGATGTTTATAACCTGCTTTGTGTCGTGTAGTAAACCCGGTAACTTAGGAATTAGTGGCTGTAGAAGACTGTCTGCCCATTCCCCTAATTTTTCGCTATACAAGCCTAAACCTGACACTATGGGCCTTAAAGGTGGTGGAAATACGCCCTTGTGGTACTTTGGGAAGTAATATACAATAGGTATTTTAGGATGTTCTACAAATAGTTCTTGTGCTAAATCCTCTTTGATGGCTCCCATATGTATGCCTTCCTTTAACAATTCTTCAGGGCGGTTTGGGAAAGGGGACAGTGGGGTCCTGTGTCAGGGCACGATATGTATTGATGTCATTTAACTTTCCAACTTAAGTTTTTCGTATAAGCCGAATCCAGGACTACCACTGCCCCTCCCTTGTCCGCCATTTTTACCACGATCGATTTTTCTTCCTTGAGATGTTGAAGCCAGTTGTTCCTGGGCATCTAAATTGTTATTTTGTGTGTTCGAATACTCGTATCCTTAGCAAGTTCAATAAGCTCCTGTTTATTAATTCCTGGATGTATCTAGGATCATTGGACGAGACTGTAAGGATAAAAATGTGGGGTTTGAGACCACAAAACTCTCTAGGTTTAGATATAATATCACCACCTTCTGCTTGTAAAGCTTCTAATTCTACTATAGCCCTTAGTTCTCTAAATGTATGTGGTCCCAAATCCTCTACTTCCAAGTGTTGATCTATTGATTGTGGTTGTGTATTAGCCTCCTGATGTTTATTTTCCTCAATGTCTGACCTAAAGAAATGACTCTTCACCGTTAATAACCTTGCAAAGCGATTTACATCAACAAGTGTGTTAAACACATCAAATGAATTAGTCGGAGCAAAGTTCAGTCCACGAAACAGAACCCTGATTTCAGCTTGAATGTTAAGGTTGTAGCCTGTCTATTCATATGGACTATTTATGGATATGCCTTTTTAATGGAAATGAATTAAAAGTTAATAAGTTTTAATACAAGCTGCATATACGTATCCTCTATCCTGTTACAAGTTGGATGCTGGTCTTTTCGTAAAATTAATTTAGAAGCTGTTACAGGGAGTTGTGACTCCCTCAGTTTTGCATATAGCAGAGAAAGGGAGTGTCGGCAGGTCTGAGGACCCACTAATTCGTCAAAATCATTCGAGGGGAATTCCTTAGTAAGATTAACTACTCTGGACCTTAAACTGTTAACTTGAGCAAATGTAAGGAAATAAGATGTTGGGATGCTGTATACATTTTGGAGTTCAGGTAATGAGTGGTAGTTATATTTTTGGATATTAAACAAGTGGCCCACCGTGATTATTCCTTTCGCCTTCCAAATGCGGAGATGGGGGTCCCTCTCACTCTGGGTGGCCAGATAACGGCATGTATTTGCTGAGATGAGCTGGGAGTTTAAATGGTTTACGGCTGATCTTCCAGGTAGCGATTGTGTCACGCATTACCAGGCATGATCTAATGGTGGGAGGGATATTGGCAAATTTAGTGTGCAGAAGTGCTGAAAGGTCCCAAGGAGAGGCGAGTGCAGATTCAAGTTCTGTGTTAGAATAATAAGAAGTATTTTTTACCCAATCTAGACACTGCCTGAGGTTGCACGCTATATTCTATAGTCGCACTTCAGGGAGGTTTATGCCCCCTCATTTCCTAGGGAGCATTTGTGAGGAGAATCCACTCCAAAATATGACAAATCATCTCCAACTTCCTATCTAGTCAGATCACAGATGGGTCCCAGCCTCCCAGGAAAGCTCCATTTACACGTTAATTAGCCCAGCCATGACCCATTGTAAATGCTCTCCATAGTATGTTGACACAGCAGGATACATGGACACCTCAAAAGAACCCTCACTTCCATTAATTAGCCCTGAACAAATGCGGCCTCAAACCCCCAAGCTTCAAAGACTTCAATTAATCAAACCTAGCCGACCCGTCTCCGATATTTCATATCGATTCATAGGCGATCCGCTCATAACTGGTCCATGGCAAGTTCATATCGCAAAACATGGAACCCCCCACACACAAAGCCACCATTTCCAGGTTTCTGGGGCGCAGAGGGACCGAGATATCCAGAACCGGACCTACGGAGCCCATAAGATAGGCGTGTCTGATATCCGGGCGTCGTGTAGGTCCAGCTGGTTCTGATTGTGCTACCGGCTCGGTTCTGTGCCAATGCCCTGCCGCGTTATGGTCCATTTTTGTGTTTGTATCAGAAACTGCATGACCTGAGTGGGAGGAGTTCTTAGACCGTCCCAGGGGTGTGTGGGGGCGTGTAAGGGGGCTGCCACGTGGGCTGTCCCCTCACAGATATAAGCAGGAGCCCGTGTGGGCTCTACCGTTGATTCATGGAGGGGGGCACCTAAGAGCATTTCCAGGGGCATCCACCCACAGAAGCCAGGCCGCATACGCCCCCCATGTAGGCCCGAAGGTAACTTGACCCATTTTAACTGCCTTTTGTCTGTAACCCATGCTTGTATGTGCACCTCTGACTCTTCCTGTATATTATTATCCTTTTGTATATATTTGTCTAGTGTGCCCTCCAAGGCAAAGTAAATCTATAAACTTTAATCTGAGTTATTGCTTATCATGGCCTCCCGCCTTATCGGTTATGATATATGCTCCCCAAAGGTTGGGTTTCCGGGGCCCTGTTATAAGTCGGGAAAGGCCGGTCTTTTTACCCAAAAAAGAGAAATGGGGGGATTTTTTTTCTCCCGGGCCCGTGTGGACGGGGTTAACAGTAGAAAAGTATTGGGATAGCACTCCTGGGGGCCGTCAAGGAGATACACCCCAAGTCAGGCCGCGTGATGGGGCGGCGGTTTTGGGCTTTTTTTCACAGCATTAACTTTGATAGGGCAATTCTGGTTTCTTTTCCCCCCCAAAAATCTCAGAAACCCCCCCTGGATTATTTTAAAATCCGAAGTTTTAACAAAAGGGGGTGGTTTCGGGAAACTCATCATCGGACAGATGGATCGGCTAGGGGAGAAAGCGGGATTTTTTACCCCCTGTCCAGCTCTCTAAAAAATTTTACAATATGAGAGGGGGGTAGTTTAGGGGGTAAAACGTTTCCGGGGACTTCCCAAAAGAAGATTCCGGATTTAATGGGTTTATTGGGAATTTTTTTTGGAGGCTCAGTTTGGGCTAGCGAGATTGGCGCGAGTTAGGGGGAATTTCAGAAGCTCCGTCTTTGATTCATTAATTTTGAAGCCCGAGAAATCTTTAAACAATTTAGGTGGTAAAAAAAGTGCAGGGTCCTTCCGGGTGTTTGAAGAAAAAAATGATGTATCTCAAAAAAAGCTAGTTTTTGCTCTGATGTTTTTTACAGAAATTCCCTCAAAAATGGGAGAGGTGGTAAGAAAACCTAGCGAGAGGTTTCAATTGCCAAATTGAAAAGGTAGGGAGATAGAGGGCAGCCTCTAGTGCCCGTTGCAAGGAGAAGGGTGTGGACAAAAAACCTCGGAGTGGCTTTTTTTTGGCAACCTGGGATTACTATAAAGAGTAACGTAAGAATCCGCAAAATGGCCCCCGTAAGCCAATTTTGTCCAAACCAGGTCCAGCCACCCCCATCGACGAGTCAAATGCCTTCTCATTTTAATTGAACCAAGGGCCGATAGGGTGGTGTTGGGGTTTTTTTTTACCTCTCAAGACAATAAGATTTTTCTGATAATTTTATCGCCGACCTCCCTTGGACAAGCCTATTGAGGGGGGCCCAAATTATTTTTGGGTATGAAGGGGGCTAAGCGGTTGAAAGAATTTTGGAAGCAATTAAGTCAAGTTGATTGGGGAAAGGGGAAAAAGGAGGCAAAAGTGGGGTTTTTTCCCCCGTTTTGGGATATTTTGAGTAACTGTTTTTCATTTAGGAGGGAAGGGGAACCAAAAAAAGTAGGGAAATTTAAAAAGAAGAAGGGGGGGGGGACTTGGATTTCAGCCTTAAAGAACTCCCCAGTGAACCCGTCCGGGCCTGGGCTTATTTGCTTTCAACTTTCCAATGGGTGATCATTTTTAACTCAAGATTGGGGACCCCGGTAGTGAAACCCTTCCCTGTGAGACCGGACTTATGTTAGTCCAGCCACTCACTGAGGCCTTACTGCCAAAGGGCCCGGGCGGTATACAGGCCTAAATAAAAAACCCGAAAAATTTCCCTTTCCCCTTTCCTCCCCCCTCCGAGACCAATTTCCTTCCTGATTTTGCAGCAAAGGGAAAAGGGAGGGGGGGAATGGGGGCCCCCTTGGCGAATTTCGCCAATAATCCACCGGGTTTCCCCCGGGCCAAAGGGGAAAAATTTTTGGGGCCCTCCTTTTTAGATTTTAAAAAAATTTTCTCTTTTTTCCATCCAATTTTTCGTTTTCCCCCCTTTTGGGTTTTTTGGGCCAAAAAAATCTTTTGGTCTGAGGAGGGGGAAGGGCCAAAAACGCGTAAATAGGCCTCGCAAGGCGTTCCAAAGGGGTTTAATTTTCTCAGTTAGTTGTTTTTTTAAGCCTAGGGGCCCTATTTCGATCACCCCCCCCCCTTTGAAAAACCCCGTTTTGGGCCTGTGTCCCAGTAAAGCGGGGAAAAATCTTTTTGGTGAATGGAAATTTTTAGACTGATATTCCATCCACCAGAAATTTGGGGTAAATTTTGGAAATTCCTAAACCCTTTTTACTAGGAAGGGGGAAAAACCCTCCAGATGAAGCCCGTGCCTCGTGGGAAGCGGTCCCCAAACCCGGAGGATGACAGGGGAATGATCGGATATTGGGCTTTAAATCACCGATCGAGCCTCTTTGCACCCTTGATAGGAGCCCCCTTGAGGGCAAAAAAGGGAGTCAAAACCGTGTTCAGGGATTTTTGGGGGGGGGGGAGAAAAAAAGGGGAACCTCGGCCCTCAGGGTTTAAAGGAAAACGCCAGACAAACAAAAAACTCTTTGGTTTCTCACAAAAACTAGCTAAGTAGGAAATGCGGGGGGAACGTAAATCTCCCAATTTGGGGTTTTCCCCTCCTATCCTTTCCCGAAAATTTTCATGATGGAAAAAAAAAATCGGGGGGCCCCCGGGTTTTGTTTTTGATGGTTCCCCTCAAAATGACCGATCCAAAACCCTTTAAGAAGGTTTTAACCTCTGGTGTTGGGGCCCCAAAAAATGTTTTTAGATGACCAAATTCCCTTTCCATACCAGTGTGGTTTTTTCTTTCCCTCTCCCCCCGCCCAACTGCCTGTGAAACAAGGAACGGGGTTTTCCCCCCATAACATGTTTTCCCCATAAGTGTTATCACTCCTGCTTTGGGTTTCAACGCAGGTGACCCCAAACAAACCCGGGGCCCAAACCACAGCCGTTTTAAATCGCTCGAAAACTTTCTCTGGTAGATGGTCTCCTGGGGGAAAATTTTTATGTCAATTTTTAAAAAAGCTGAGGGTTTAAAACCATCAAACGTTTGTGGGGTAGTTTAAACCCCTTGGGCGTTTTTCCCGGAAACAAAACCCTTCCCGTTTCCGGGTCAAGAGAAAAATTTTCCCGCGAGGGGAAGGGGGGGGAGGATTAAAAAAAAAAAAGAAAAAAAAACAAACACCCCAGACAAAAAACCCACGACCAAAAAAAAACTATTTAAGCCCGGCCCCTCCGGGGGAAGAAAATAAGTCAGAACACAAAAAAGTTCTTCCCCCAGAAACGGGGCAAAGTTTACTTCCCCTTTTTTTCCGCCCAAAAAAAGGGTTGGGTTTTCCCAAAAAAAAAAAACAATTTTCGGCTAAGGGGGCATCCTGGGAAAACCTTGAAAATCCCCAAAATGTAGGGAGCTCAAAAAATGGGGGGCTAAAAACAGGGAAGAGCCCCGTCCGGGGAACCCCGAGGGGAGGGGTGTAAAAGGGTTATAGGGGAAAGATATAAGGGTAATTTTTTTTCAACATAAAAAATAAATTTATTCAATAAAATTTTGTCCCCCTATTTACGGGCACATTTAAAACTTTTTAAAAGAGTGGGAACCCAAGTTTTGTAGTCCCGCATAGAACTTAAAGTTCGGACTCAATCCACCATAGACGTCCCGAGGAGATGTTTTTATAAGAAACGGGGCGCACACTCAGAGAGCGACATTTCGGGGGGGGGTCCGCCCCCCTTTCCAAGCAAGTTTCAGGCACCCATACCCACCGTTTAAAATTTCCAAATCAAAATATTAAAAACAAGCAAAAAAATTAAAAAAAACAAAAAAACACGAAACTTTACATTTACAAGAAAAGCTTTAAAAGGGTATACATTTCAATTTAAGGGTGGAAATCTTTTCAGTGTCTCACTCTGTCATCTTTTAAGCCGACGTTTTTCTCTGCTCCTTGGGACTTTTGCGGTTTCGAAAAAGAGGGAGAGGGGCCAGGGGGCATCCTCTGCGGGTTCGGGTTTTTCCCTGAAGGTAAAGGGGGGGGTCCCATACGGGGAGGAGTGGCAAGGGATAAGAGGAGAAGATGATCTGCAACGCCTCCTATTGTCTCTGTCGACAAAACTTTGTGCTTCCTCCAGGGAATAAAATGTCGAAATGTTACTGTGGAACACTTTTAAGGTCGCCGGATAAAGAAGGGCGAATTTTATTTGCTTGCGGAACAAAGCAGAGCAGATGGGTGAGAATGTCCTGCGCTTGCGGACTACCTCCGCCGAGAAGTCTTCAAAGACTAGTATTTTTCTTCCTCTGAAGAGGAGATCAGATTTTAGTCTTCTGAAAGCACGCAAGATTGCTACTTTGTCCGTGAAATCCAGAAATTTACAAATAATCTGGCGCGGTCGATCAGGAGGTTGGGGGGGATTGGCCAAACGTACAGGCGGTTTGGTGCCACTTCTCAGGTCAGGACTGATCCGATGCGTTCTCTCAACTTTACAGGAACCCCTCAAACCTAGCGCCTCCGGTAGATCCCTCTCGCATATGTTTATTAGATCTCTAGCCGGGATCGCCTCCGAGACCCCTATTATCCGTAAATTGTTTCTTCTCGACCTGTTTTCGAGATCTTCCAGCTTATCTTTTAATCACCTATTTTCCTGAGCCAAGTCGGAAGATCAGTGCGGACCTTGTCCATGTTGCTGGTGAGGTCCTGAAGCTGTAGGTCGTGGTCGTCAAGACGTTCGGCATGGATTTTGACATCTGCTTTCACTTGGGCTTCCAATACGTGCTACGGATGCGGTCAGGGAGGCTTGAAGGTCCTCAGAAATCTGTTTCGCTACCTCCGTCACTATCATCGCAAATTAAGAGCTTGAAGGGTCTATCTGAGGGTGATTCATATCTGGGATGAGGTTCTGGTCCGTGGACAGGACTGGTTTGTTGCTGAGGGGTTTGCTGTGAAACCCCGACCCCGGGGATAAAGGCTACGGCCGATGGGGCTTGGCCCCACCAAAAAAGGGAGGCTCAGGGAGGGGGAAGCTGATCCGGGGCCCTTTCCCCGCTTTTTAACATTTTGTGTCCCTTTTGCAGATGATTTTTCCATAAGCTGCGGGATTGTAGGCTCCCCTGAGGTTTGTGGATAGCTTTGTTATTAGGACCCAAAAGGCAGGGGAAAGGGAGGGTCAGCTTGTCTGAGCGACCCCGGGGATGAGGTGTTAAAGGATAGTGGCTCTGTGCAGCCAGAGGGAACTGCCCAGGGTTTAGAGCCCCGGGCGTGTTAGGTCCCCCTAAGCTTATTCAGTCTCGGGGGTTTTTGCCCCTTGGTAGCAGGCAGGAGGGAGGGGTTCCGACCCTCCCTTGGGGGGGTTTTGGTTCTGAGGGGTTTTAGAACTTGCACGCCCCTGTCATACCGGGTTAGGTTGCCGGTCTGTAGTCCGTCCCTGCCAGGGGGGTCTGATGCTGGGGAATTGCATTGGATTTTGCTCCGGTGCCCCGTAATGGTGGGTGTTCATGCTGAGTCGGACCGACCCCCCCTGTCAGGCGACAATGCGCGCCCATTGGCTTGCTGCGCTCAAGCCTGGCTCCCGTGTACGCGAGTTTCGCGGGCATTTTGATCTCCTCGCTGTCCCGGCTCTTGTGCGGACGCATGGCTGTTCCGGTCTCCTCCAGTAAGTCCCAAGATGTTCCGGGGTCGTTGTGGGCTACGTGCGGGCCGGTTGTCGGGTTTTGGCTGGTGGATTTGCCCAAAAATCCAGGAGCTCCTGCTCTAAGCTCCCAGCCTGGCGGCGCCGGAACCAGAAGTCTGGATGGTCCCATCTTTACCTTTGCAAGATTTACAACTAGTGTGCATTAACACAGTAAGTTTTTGATGTGTTTTACTTGCAGAAATACACAAGATTAAACTGCCTTTATTGTTGTGCATTTCTGTAATTTAAAACACTCCAGAAAGCACTGTGTGAAACACCCAAAACCCCCTTATCTTCTGTTATCTTCTGTTTTTCCTTCCACACTCACCCTTGGGGGGATAAATTCGGAGTTAAAAATGCTTTCCCAAACCTTTCAGTGTGTTTAAATTCTGTAATACTGTGTACTCATGTTGGGCAATCTGGCGCACATTACAAATCTACTCGCTATTTTACTTCTCTATCCTAAGTTTGTAAAAAATTTTATACACATATTGTGCTAATTGAGCCCAGGTTCATACGCATCATAGTTTGTTAGAGCCTTTTCACCAGGACTGTGGAATCGGGTTGGGGCCTATTTTGCGGAGTCGGAGTGCATAAAGGGACCCCATCCGACTCCCAAAATATTAATAAGTTGGGCCAGTTAGTTCAAAGCATTTCAAAAGCAAGAAATTTGGGGGCCGGCCAGTCTACACTCCAATATCTTAACCCTTATCATATGAGGAGAATAATTGAAACATGGAGCAGCAAAGCGCTCCCGGGGGAAAAAGATTCTGCTCCCCGGGAAAAACAATTTCAGAAAAATTTTTCACCGTTCAAAGAAGTAAAAGAGTTTCAGCCCATTCATCAAAACTGACTGTGGCCAAGGCGATTCCTTTAAAACCTTTTACCTTGTTAGGAGTTCCCCTGTGGTCCCCAATTTGCCCCCAACCTAAGTAGTGTAGAGGGGCCCTTTTTCCTACCGGAAATAATAATCAATTGGAGGTCATTTTTTGAGGATTGAGGAGGCAATACTATTTCACAGAACAAATTCAAAACTTCCAAAAATGTTCCGGTGTTTGCATTTTTACATTTTTTCTTTGTTCTAAAGCAATCCCAATTTAAATATATTTTTTCATATTCAAAAAGGTATTTTATTAGAGAATTTGTACAATACAGCAATATATCTAGTAAAATTGTGAATCCAACCTGGCATAGTTCAGGCATATTAACAACCAATAAATATATTTTACACTGAAACGCAAAATGGTAACAATGGTTTGAACTTGTGACTTTCAGGCTCCATATCTCACCATCCACTACAGCTTTGTACATGAGGCTACTGGAACTTTATATACAGTTATTTACCTATCTTGTACATAAATTTGACTTGCAAGTATTTAGCATCTGCTTAGTTCTGCAGATTCTTTCCTGTAACTGCATTGTTACTGTTTTGCTCCTAAAAATCAAAATGTTAATTTTTATAATTTTGTTAGTATTTGGGAAATCCACCTTTGGTTTTCAATACTGTCTGAATCCTTCTGGGCTCTAAATCGGATTCAAGCACATCTTGACCAAAATCCGATCCCCGGTCTCTTCTACACATTCCCAATGTTGGCGCAGACTGGACTTCGATACAAATACAGCTTTTCTTTCAACTCTACCCACAAGTGTTCAAAAGATCTAAACATTGTTACCCTTTTGCTTGTCAGTGTATGTTCTACCTAAATAGCTTGATTATTGTATCATGTTACCATTTTACTACAGTAAAGTTGTCACTTAAAAATGCACCATGTATGAGGGAGTCGGGAATCGGAGGTTTGGGAAATTGAGGAGTCGGGGTTTTGGCTTGCCGATTCCACAGCCCTGCCTCTGACGCAGATTATGTAAAAAATGATGGAACAAATAGCGCAGTGTGCTACTTGACGGTGATAGAACCCCAATAAACCCCATTGTAGTCAATAGGACCAGATAGGTGTCAATAGTGTCCATCATGAAACAAATCTTGCGAACCTCTGTTACAGGGGCTCTGAACAGAACCTCTGATGCAGATGTGAACCTGGCCTTATATATGCAGAACTAGACGATCAAATCACATTATTATGACTGCTTCCTACTTTTGACGTCGGCAGCACGTAGCTAATAAAGGAAGTCACGTTTGGTGAGCTGGGTCGGTGGGTATTGTAGGGGGTTCAGCTTCAACGGTAACCTTTTCACAGGAAACAGCACACTCAACACCACAGGCTTGCTTCAGCCTGTGCCATTTTAGAAACCAAAGTCTGCAGCATGTGAAGTACAGTTCTCTTGCCCGATGTGGGCGCTCACCAGTCCGTATGGTCGCCCGGGCCAGGTGCTGCTTCCAGGCAAGTCTCCTGCTCATCTCCAGACCTGCAAAACAGAGCTCTTTACTCCATAATGCTGTAGTGATACTGGGCACCACACCCCCAGCTCACCTGACTAACCAGGCTTAAATAGATGATAAAACGTGGCCTGGACCTGGAAAAGTGGAAATGACCTCCCACCCAGCTCTTTGGCCGCTTCGGTAAAGCCCGGCCCGGAGTAACTGCTGTCAGCAGTTATACTAATAATCTCAAGGATGTCAGTCGCCTAATGCATCTGACATATATTATACTGGGCTTTACCTCACCGATACCAGGCATAACGGTGACACATATCTCCCATCAATGACTGTGCCTTGCGCCCTCTTAGGCCTCGTTCACACGGCTTATTTTGCCGCGGATTGGCGCCGTACTGCGCGCCGGATTTGCGCTGCAGTACAGCGCCAATCCGTCTCAGTAATTACGGTAATCCACTGCTCTCATAGAGAACAGTGGATTCCGTCGCTCCTCCCCGCTCGGCGAATCCGCTGCGGGGGGAGAAAGTGACATGCACATTATTTACGGCGCGTACGCGCCGTAGATAATGACATTCTATGGGGCCGGGGAGCGGCGCCCGCGCCGCGCTCCAGCCCCGCCCCCGTCCCACCCCTTATTCACGGCGAATTTGCGAGCGCAATCCGGCTCACAAATCCGCCGTGAATAAGCCGTGTGAACACGGCCTTACAGTATGTAAGGTGTGCAGTAGGCTCTCGGCACACATATCATCCATTGCGGTCATGGGTAAAATGTGGAATTGAAAAATGGGATGACTATTGGCTGTTAGGTCAAGGGGTGCAGTATTTCTGAAGCGATGCAGTTTGTGAATTGTTTGCCTGAAAGTGTATCAGGACTAGACAAATGACACCACTGCGAATAAGCAATGTGGAGACTGCGGAGCACCATGAGCCATTGATGTGAGAAATGAACAAATGTGCATGAGAGAGGACCGTTACACTACAAAGGAGCAGCTCACCGCCAAGATGAAGCAGGGGGCTACCAGGCGTGTGTTTCAATCCATCTGAAGTAGATGGATGGTCACTGTGCCTTTGCTAACAAAGTCGCCTTGGTAGAAAAGGTTTCAACTTTCTTGGTGGTATCGTATTTGGACCTCTGCTGATTGGCAAAGGGTTGCTTTCTCCATGAGTCGCGTTTTCTTTTTCATCAAACGAATTAACATTGGTGTCAGATGAGAAATATCAGATAACAAACATCCTGCAACCATTGCTGGAAGAACACAAGCTGGTGGTGGCAGCATTATTATCTGGGGAATATTTTCATAACATTCAGGCACTCTAAACTGGATATGAATCTATCCTTGCAGATCACGTACATGCTACCAGCAAAAGAATGCAACTTGTCAGATGGCTAGAAATGTCCAACATTGATTGAAAAAGCATAAATTCTAAGTACTATCCTGGCCCCTTTTGTTTGCCAGACTTAGACTCGATTGAGCATCTCTGGAACCACCTTGATCATCCTGCTCGCGTATAGATCCTCCCTCATGTACCCTCCAGTAGCTGTGGGATGCAGTCAGCATGGCTTCAGATACCGGTCACAACCTTATTCAGTCACTCCCAAGCCCATCTAGCTGCTGTCGGTGCTGCACACAGTGGTGTGTCATATTAGCTGGTGGTCATAATAATGTGACTCAACTGTTTATATGTATAAATGTTCCACATTTGGGGGATTTTACTGTTTTTTTATAATTATTATTTTTAAATGCATGCATTCCTGTGTAAGTTGCCCTTCACGCTTTACATTTGTATTGGAAAGTAAAGTTACAAAAAACTGTGCAAGTCCTGGAGGCTGGAATGTGAATGTCAGGTTATGTGACTTTCCAGCCCATGCAGGGAAGGGTTACTTGGGACCATCCACAAACTGAGCAGTAGAAATCCCTGTACTACAGTCTGACATTTGCAGAGATGAAAGAAGTTAATAGACTCTAAGAAAGCATCATTTTTCTTGTGTTTTTTTTGTAATTTGAGTTAGAATTGGTTTTCTTTTGTTGAAACAGAATTACGGCCTATTTCACTATTTCTTTCCAAGGAGAAAATTTATTGCAGCGGCTGCTTCAGTCAGGCTTAAATTATAATTTTTTTATTTTCTCATTGCACAGGTCTTTTTTTTCTGATGTGCCTGTTCTCACTTGGTTCTTTTCATCCTGTGTGATGAGGTGTGATACAACTTGCTTTCATGTGCTACCCACATGGCACATTTTGCTAGGGGTTTGATGGTGTTTCTAGTGCTTGCTATTATGGTATTATGGCCTGTGTTTAGATGTGCAGTCGACTGTGTAATCAAATAAAACATACTAGCTTTTGTATCACAGTATTATCACTTGATAATCTATTGGAGTAGATGTGATTTGGGATTAGAAAAAATATCTGCAATATGCAAATATGATGTTATGTGAAATGTGCCCTTTTCGCTGCAGGAGAGATCTAAAACCACAAGTATGGCTACGGGGAATTTTTCCTATTTCCCATACAAGTCTGCCTAATTTACTTTGTAGTTTAGATGCATTTTTTTCTGTGGGCTGTTTTACAAGGAACGATGTTTCTTTAGGTTAGGGCTCTAACACATGGCAGAGGCGCCTGTACAGCGGTGCTTGGAGCTTATATGGCTCTTCTGATATGGAGCCATACAGCCATCAAGTCTCCAATATTCTCAGTGTGGATGGTTATCTCCACACAAACAGAATCTGATTGAACATCATACTTCATATGGAACCCAACAGAAATAATTTGGAAGTAGAGCGGGTTCATCATGTAAAAGGCTCTGTTTTGGCTCTTTGTTTTCTACAATAGAAACTTCTTTCTTTTTTTCTTCGCATTACTTGTTCAGGCCTTTGTAAGAACATCAGGGGGTGACGTTTTGCAGAAACTGTTGGCTTATCCTTAAAGAGAACCGGTTGATTTATGCTGCCCTATCTGAGAGCAGGATGTGATAGAGGGAGAGAAGCTGAGCTCTGTGATATGTAGATTTATAGGATTTGGAGCAGGATCACCTGAGTAAAAAGCAGAGAAAATTCTGACCGGAGTCCTGCTTTCTCCGCCCACATACAGTGATTGACAGCGTTCCATGTATCAGTGTGAACACAGAACAAACTGTCCATTACTTTATGTGGTCGGGATTAGCTGGTCTTATTAGTTTTACTTTCCCAGATTTTTTTCTGCTTTTTACTCCACTCCAAATCATATAAACCTATCTAACACAGAGATCAGCTCCTCTCCTGTATCATATAACCCTATATATCACAGAGCTTAGCTTCTCTCCCTCTATCATATAACCCTATATATCACATAGCTCAGCTTCTCTCCCTCTATCATATAACCCTATATATCACAGAGCTCAGCTTCTATATCATATAACCCAGTATATCACAGAGCTCAGCTTTCTCCTCTATCATTTTAACCCCTATATATCACAGAGCTCAGCTCCTCTCCTCTATCATATAACCCCATATATTTACAGAGCTCAGCTTCTCCTCCTCTATCATATAACCCTATATATCACAGAGCTCAGCTTCTCTTCCCCCCATCATATCACCCTATATATCACATAGCTCAGCTTTCCCCTCTATCATATAAGCCTGTATATCACAGAGCTCAGCTTCTCTCCTCTATCATATAACCCTATATATCACAGAGCTCAGCTTCTCTCCCCCTATCATATAACCCTATATATCAACAGACCTCAGTTCTCCCCTCTATCATATAACCTATATATATCACAGAGTCAGTCCTTTCCCCTATCATATAACCATATATATCACAGAAGCAAACTTTCTCCTTACATATAACCCTTAATCAAAAGGGTAGCTTTCTCCCTCTTCATATAACCCTTTTATATCAAAATAGCTTTTAGCTTCTCTCCCTCTTCATATAACCCCTTTATCACAGAGCTCAGCTTTCTCCCTCTATCATAAACCCTTATACACAGAGCTCAGTTTCTATATAAAAAAAACCCCTATTATCAAGGCTCAGCTTTTCCCCCTCTATCAATAAACCATAATCACAGAGCTCAGTTTCCCCTCCCTATCATAAAACCCTATATATAAAAGAGCTCAGCTCCTTCCTCTATCATAAAACCCCTAATATCACAACCCAGCTTCTCCCCTCATCATATAACCCTATATATCACAGAGCTCAGCTCCTCTCCTCTATCATATAACTCTATATATCACATGAATCACAATGAATTGTGAATTTAGTTCATGATTGTGAAGCCTTTATTTTTTTATTGGATGTTCTATTGCCGAAGGTCAGCTGTTCTGTTTATGTATGGGAGATCAAGTTTGGATTTGGAGGGCACATTGTAGTGGTGAGCGTTGGATACCCACTTTTTTATTTTTGCATTGTTCCTATATCGGTGATTGTATGTGTGTACTGTATATATTGGGGCTAAACAGATCCCAGGAGTAAGGTAATAAAGGGGGTTAAAAAATTTTTATTTACGGCAAACTTTTTGCTGTTTTTTTTTTTCCCTTTTTTTTTTAATTAATTATTGAACGCCAGAAAAAAAAAAAAGCTCCTGAAATGACTATCATTTTGGCCTTTTCGTTTTTTTACTAAACTGCAGCGGGAATTTTCGAAAAATTAATAAAGATGTCTTCCACTTTTCCAAGCAAAAATCTCTAAATAAGGTTTGTGTAACCCATTTCCCCTCAATACACTCTGCTGATTATACTGTAGGGACTTTCCAGGCTGTGCTGTTAAGTCAGAGGCAGCAGAAGTAGTTCTCCGAGGATATGGCTTACTAACAAGAAAGGTCATGTCTATTAAAACATAATTTGCATTTAATTATAGGCTAATGAATAGGCAAAGCATCCGTTAATTTTAGGGTTCATTTTCCAATAGTGAATTCATATTTCATCCTGTTGGATCGGGTTACTTCTTATATAAACTGTTATATATTTTGCTTGCTTTTTTGCAAGTTATGTTGCAGGATTGTGGTCAATCATTGCTGAAACCTTAAAGGGGTTTTATCGTTACAAAGATCATGTCTCAGATTATGGGGACAGTAAAAATAAGCACTTTTGTAATTGGGTTGCATTACTTCTGTCACTTGGTTTAGCAGATATCAGCTTCTCTGTAAATCTGTATTCTGTTTCTGCTGTTGCTCTGTTGCTGGTCAGAACGCCCCTGGTCGATTCCCTAGACACACCCCCCTGCACTGTGATTGGCTGGCTGACATTTCATTCAGCCTGTTGGGATATGCCCCTAGACAAGAAACGCCCTGGCCACGCCCCCTGTGCTGTGATTGGCTGCCTGAACACTCTGTGTTTACTCCCCTCTGAGCTGTTAAAATCGATAGTGAAACCAAGGTCTGCTGGCTCTATACTCATCTCCCAGCTCTATGGTGATGATCTGGGCAATGACTGCCTGTTTAAAGGGCTTTTGCCAAGAGGTTGTTTCACCTCCTCACAGGTCCAGTCCTTAAGCTGCTACTTTGAAAAGAGGGCGTTCTGTTCCTCAGGGCTAATGCAAGCCCCGCCTCCTTATGACGTCATCATTTGTGGTGTATAACATAAGGATTCAACACTGTGTCTGCATAAGCTGCTTGTATAGTGCAGTGCTTAGCTTATCCACTCTGCAAGATAAAGGTTAGGAGTTCAAGTCCCATCAGTATTTTTTGTTTTTCTGTTATTAAGTGTACACATATGTGAAGTTCTGAAAATATATGTGTAGACATCTATAATTTTATTTATATACACACACAAAGCTCCCCTATATAGTGTCCCATCCTCACAGTAGTCACACCAAGCACTTCCAACATATGTGATACAATGCATATATTCTGGGGGATGAGACATGATATAGGGGAGCTATGTATGTGTATATATATCATTATAGAGATTGACATATATATTTTAGGTCTCTCTACATATGTGTAGAAATTAGGGTGGAAAAAAATATACTCTGTGGGGGACTAAGAACTCCAAACCCCTTCGTTGTAAAAGCAATACTCTATCACTGCTCACTGCTCTACTGCTGCACCAACAGCCCAAGTTAGTTACAAGCTGAGCAGGGCCTTCTCTCAAAGATGATTGCTTCTACCCCCATTGTTTTTCACTCACATGTCACTGACAGGAAGCAGATGATCTTTACTTGAAGTTTGACATTTGTCCTTGTAGTTGAGTAAAGCTCTCTGCCTGTTGTCAGTACAATTTGGGTGAACACCACTAAAAGTTAAAGCTGTTGGCTTTCAGCATCATTTGTGTGTAAACTAAGACATATGACAGGTGCTTGCTGGTGTTTGGAGCCTCAAGGCTGCAGACATAAGAAGCATGCAGGAGGCTACAGAGCTGTTATATCCAGACAACATTCTGCATCCCCTGCTTCATACAAAATGATGATGTCACAGTTCTTCAGTGAGGGGAGACACGCCTCCTGGGAGGAGAGACATGCCTGCTGACAGGAGAGACACGCCCCTGGATTTCAAACTCAATCTGAGAAAATTAGCTGAACAGCCCAAACAGCTCAAACGATAACACCCCTTTACGTTTTCAGAATTGTTAGATCAGGGGTGCACAACCTTTTTTTTTTATGTGTGTATTCCCCATCTGAGATCTTTATGATGCATCAATTGTAAATACCCAAAATGCTTAAGAGGTTGTGGTTCTAGAAAAAATCAGAAAGGGGGTCTCATGCTCACTACTCTAGAAAGAGGATACGAGTCGCCTCTTTTCTTTTGTGGTTTTAGGGCGATAAGTGTGAGGAACCAGTCAGGGGCACACGAGTAGACACCAACTGAGTGAAGCCCTTTACGATGTTCCCAACCCACTGTCCCTGCCTTTTGGGGGTGTCCGACTCCTTAACAGGTTGGCCCGAACCGAAGACTACGAGATACACTAAGTAGGTGAATACACCAGGTCAGCAACAGTCAGGAGAAGCAGTACAGAATCACTAAAGCAGAGGAATAGTCGGTAAGTATAGCCATGGTCAGGTAACAGGTAAAGCAATAAAGAGTAACAGGCTTGCTGACCGGCACAAAAAGTAACCAGTATAGTAGACATGGAGAAATAGCACAGGAGCCCTTTATAACAGACCAGAGAACAAAGAACAAAGGTGATAGGAAGAAGCAACAAATGACCGGGTTGGAATACAAAGCTGTCGATCAAAAAGACTTGCAAGGAAATAAATTAACTAGCCGAGTACTGGAGGACACTGACTACGCGTGTTGGCCAGGAATCGATTAACAGAGAGAATTGATTAACAGAGAGACTAAGACCGTGTTCACATTGTGAGCTTTAGCGGCTCTAGGATCGTGACACGCGTGTTTCTTCAGACAGAGACAGAGTTCAGATGTAATATACAGGGCCTCTGTATTTTATTGACGTAGCAACACAAAAATAAGTGCAAGAAATGCACAATATGAAACAAAATAAAAGCCTGCCCGTCTGGGCTCTTACTAACAGAGTTAGACTTACTAACACCTTTGCAGTAACGGAACAAAACCAGGTAGCAGTCCTGCTGGTTCCCCAGTCTGTCTCCTCTCCAGACTTGAAGGTAGCCTGGGAGGTGTAACCACCTCTAGTCAGTTTACCTGCTGACTTATATATTCCAGGTAAACCCTGGAGTGGAACCATAGGGAGTGAGCACCCGCCCTGCTTTTTGCTCCCCCAAAAAGGCCGACCCGGGAAATTGGCGGGAAGCCATATAACTTTAAAATTACTGTCGACACCCATCAATTTTGGGCCTTTCTTTCCCCCAAGGCTCCTTCCCTTTGGGGGGCATGTGTCGGGACATTGAAAGGGGCACGTAAGGACCGGCGGGTGTATACTCCCCATTATACACCCTTCTGCTGTTGCCCTTACATTTTCCCCCCCCCCCCCCCCTCTGCTCAGACACTGGGGCGGGCACCTTGGGCCCGAAACTATGCACTCAGATAATGTGCTCTTTTTTGCTTGCTGGGCCCCGGGTCGGTGTTCCACACAGAACTTAAACCCGTAGGGCCGGGAAACCCGGGGCACCCTCAAGTTTTTTCCTTTATTTTGGGCCATCCCTTTAGCGGGGATGATCTATGATCACCCAAAGTTTTCCCACCGGAAAATACCTAAAAACTCGATTGCCCTTTAGGGCCAAACATTCCCTCTCTCCCCGATGGAATAATTTTTTTTTCCGGCTCCCGACAGTTTCCGGCGAGGTACCTGACGGGGTTGCTTTTCCCCCTTTAAAACCTTTGGGACAAACTGCCCCAAAGCCAACTTCTGGGGCCCCCGTCGCACCAGGAACTCCCCCCCGAAAATTTAGGGTATCAATACGGGCCCTCTTACATAGAACCTCCTTGATTTTTTGGGAAGGCTTGCTGGGCCCCGGATTCCACTTTACTATGGTGGACTTTGCTCCCTTGGTGAGGTTGTAAAGGGGGGCAGCTATTGAGGAAAAGCCTGGCAAAAACCTCCTGTAAAAACCGGCAATCCCCAGGAAGGCTGTAACCTGTTTCTCGGACACGGGTTGGGGCCCAAATTCTAATGGCTTCGAGTTGTCTACTGGGGTTTTGATACCCCTCTGCCGATGTTGTAGAGGGTAGCAGCCTCCCTAGCCCTATCGCACATTTCTGTGGATTTCCGGGCCCCGGGGGCCCCCTATCGCGTTTAGGACCACTTGCACCTTTACCAGAGGGGAACCCAATCGGCATGTAGTTTTCCAAAACACCCGTATGCGGCTGGGAGGAGAGGAGCCCCATGTAAACCAAAAGGGGAAGGAACAAAAAAGGAAGTCCCCCCTCGGGGGGGAAAATGCAGTTTTCCCCCGGGCCCTGATCTGTGGGGGAACCGCCAATCCCTTTTTGGGTGAGGTCTAAGGGTGGTCTACCTTTTGGGGTCCCAACCTCTCGATAACTCGCGCCCCTTTGGGATGGGGTAGGCATCGAATTTGGACTCATTCAATTTGGGGAAGTCGTTACGAACCGCAGCGCCATCCGGCTTAGGAATGATCACAATCGGCTTGCCCCCCCTTTTGGGGACTTCTCTATGACCCTAAGGGTAACGTTTTCCCCACCTCTTGGGAGAGGGGCTTCCCCGGTTTCTGGTCCCGTTGGTTTTTTTCCGCACCTTTTTGACCTGGTCAGTGAAGTGTCATGTTTAATACGTCTGTGGGGGCCGGGCATTCAAGAAAACCCCTTGGTTCCTGTAGAATTTCCCCGCTTCTTGCCCCTGTACCTCTGACAAGGGGCCTCGATATGGACAGGGGGTAATCCTTGTTTGGGGGCCTCCCAACTCCCTTGCAGCCACCCCAAAATTTCTCGGGCCTTCCAGGGTTTGTGAGGTTAATTTTGTAACTGGTATGGTTTTTTTTTCCTGGGTGGAAAACTTTGTAGTTCACCTCACTCCCCGTTCGCAGATATCTAGGGGCCTTGCCACTTGGCTAGAAATTTAACTTTCTACAGTTGGGAAAGACAGCACCCGTCCCCTGGGTGAAAAGGGTCTGACCCTTGCATCCTGTTTAAACCCGGGCCTGGCTTCCTGGGCCTGTAGCATGTTCTCCCTTACAATGGGATAACGCCCCGACCCGTTCTCATGTCAGCTAAATTTCTCTATGACAACTGTAAGGGGTTTCCTCTTGTTCCCCCGGTCTCTTGGCTATGTCCGGAGCCCTCGGGGGTCTCCCATATAGCACTCAATGGTGAGAACCCCCTAGAACCCCCGCAGCACTTCCCGGATGGAGAACAAAGATAGGGCAACAGGCAATCCCAAACCCTACCATCCTTTCCACCACCTTTTTTTAAACATCCCTTTTAAGGTCTTATTAAAGCTCTCGACCAAAACCCTCGGTCTGGGGAGGAAAAACGGAGGTGCGCAGGTGGGGAATTTTTAGCAGGCCGCACACCCTTTGGTCACCTGGATCCCCTATGGGTGAATAGTGGAAAAGCTCCCCAGCTATCCCTTTTGGAAAATTTTTTGAGGGGTATAGCCTTGGGGGTAGCGGTGGTATAAACCAGAACCACAGGATTGTGGGGTCTCTGGCCGGTTTTGGGAGGGGGGCCGACTAATACTGCCATCCGGGCCAAAAAGGCACCCCTTTAAAAAGGGCGAGGGAAACCCAAGGCCAGAAATGGGGGTTAGGGGGGTGGACCTACACTCCGGACAGGGCTGACAACTCTTCCCTGCTTTTAGATGCCGGGCCATTGAAGTTCGCTCCACCCCCCTCCCCGTTTTCTCCGCCCAAAATTGTCCCCCCACAAGGGGAAAGTGCTAGTTCCAAGACCAAAAAACATGCCGGGGTACCACCAACTGCTCCCCCACTTCTATTGGGGGTCTTTTTCACCCGGGACAAAAAGTATCCCTACGGCAAGTGGGGTAACCATCTCCCCCCCCGGTTCCTGTGGGTTCCCCTCAATGACCCTTTAACGCTTTTTCCAAAGGTTTTGGGGCCCTCCTTTCTCTGTGCCAAAATTCCCTCTCGGAGGGAAGGAAAGATTCAACCTGAGGGGGTCTCCTCTGGGGGCTCCACCAGGACGATAAGGGGGAAAGGGACAGGGTTTGATATTATCACCTGTTTTTACACACGTTATTTACAGGAGGTACAACATCATTTAATTTTCTGGGTTTTTTTTCCCCCCAGATCCCCAAAAAAAGGAAAACACAGCCAATAATGCTCTTGGGTGAAACTGGTCACAATGGCCCCCTAAGTTGTTAAACCCCCCAGGAGTCTTTATTCTTTGGGGCCGTGGGGTATCCCTGGTGTCCCCCTGGGATACAAACAACCCCCATCCGGCGTGAGAGTAGTGGTCCGGGGTACAATTGGGCTTGCACAAGGATCCCAAGCTCCCCGAGTCCAGAGGGCCTGCACCGAATTTCCCCTTAACGGTTACAGGCACTTCGCGGTCCCCTTCCCGCAGCAAACCCGAGTGGGAATACGATGGCCGTGCAAACCAGGAGGTACGCCTCCCCAACCCACATTCCATGGGTTCCTCCCTACCCGGGCAACGTGCCGCCACATATCCCAGTCCTTGGCACCGCCAGCAGACTATGGGCTCCCGGGCCTTAGGAACAGGGTCCCATTTTGGGGTGGGTGGCCTCTCCCCCCTTCCGCTTAACCGTAACCCCCCTTTTGGGACAGGAACAGTCTTACTGCGGGTGGAGGTCTGCGGATTCCCCTGGGGGTGTAGCACCTACTCAGTGGCGCTGTATCTCTCCACCACTGCGACCATTTCGTCCATGCTTTTGGGGTCTGTGTAGCCCACGCACCACTGGAGTCTGATGGGAAGGGCCCACGGAAAACAGTCACAGACCACCAGCTCGACCACCTGGGCAAGTGTGTGAATCTCCGGCTGTAGCCACTTTTTGGTAATGTGGAATAGGTCGTACATCTGTGACCTGGCGGGCTTGGTAGGATCAAACTCCCAGGCTTGTACTCTCTGGGCCCGTACGGCCAGGGTGACCCCCAGTCGGGCCAGGATCCTTCACTATGGCTTGGTAGGTCTCGATTAGCAGGCGATTAGTCTCAGCTTGCGCCCTGATGGTCTCCTTGTGCGCTTTCTGCTGGCTGGCTGCCATCAGCTGGAGGTTAGCCTTGACTTGAATTAGCTGCTTCACCAACTCATCCATTTTACACGATTCTGCTGACTCTGTGGTAGCTGCTTTCACCCAGGACATAAGTTTTCTTTCCGTTTTTCTCTGTCTAAGGAGAGTACTGCCTCTATTTTGCCCATTGCCATCCTCCACCATATGTGAGCTTTAGTGGCTCTGGGATTGTGACACACGTGTTTCTTCAGGCAGAGACAGAGTTCGGGTGTAAAATACAGGGCCTCTGTATTTTATTGAAGTAGCAACACTAAAATAAGTGCAAGACATGCACAATATAAAACAAAAAAAAAGACAGCCCGTAATGGCTCTAAAAGAGTTAGACTTACTAACTCTCCAGACTTGAAGGTAGCCTGGGAGTTGTAGCCACCCCTTGTCAGCTTACCTGCTGACTTATATATCCCAGGTAAACCCTGGAGTGGAACAATGGGGAGTGAGCACCCACCCTGCTCTATGCTCACTCCCAATGAAAGGCCGACCGAGGAATGGCTGGAAGCCATACTAACATTAAACGTATTAAACATATGTCAACAGTCTATACTGTCGACACCCATCAAACTTCGGCCTTTCATTCCCCCAAGGCTCCTTACCTTGGGGGCATTGTGTCGGGACACTGAAGGTGCACGCAATGACCCTGGCCGGGATGTACACTCCATTATACACCCTTCCTGCTGTTGCCATCTTACAACATATATGAAGAAACTACGGCCGAAACTACGGTTTATGTTACAACGGCTGTGGCCGGTGACCAGAGCTCAAAGCTGGTGGTCTGGCCGGCACAATCATGACAGTAAGTGTCTGGCGAACTCTTTCAAGGGAATGGGTCATCAAAAAATCATTGTTTGAGTCCCGTTTTTATGTTAAACACATTTTTTAGGAATTTGTGGTTGTTTTTTTTTTATTTTTCACATCACTTTCAGTATTTTTTAATAATTCTTAAGTCTTGAAGTTTTCACTTTGGCCACTAGGCCTTGTTTGCACTGCTTTAACAGCAGTCGGAGAGATTCTTTAGAGCAGCTTAATGCACATAGGAGACTTAAGGCTGACTCAGTCCATTGACTTCTATAGGAGAGTTTTCTAGTCATACTCTGTGACCTGGGAAGAAATCAGTGTGCAGGAGGGGGAAAGGTGAACTGTGACTATCCCCCTCTTGTGACTGGTGGATCCTGTTTATCTATTCAAACTGGTTGTCTCCTTTCAGTTTGACCCTCTTTGTGCTGATAATGAGCCAGACTTGAGAATCTTCCCGTACAGAACAGGAAGTATCAGACTATTATTAGGCTTAGTTGCCAAAGTGAAAACTGCAGGCTTAAGATTATTTAAAAATATTGAAAGTGATGAGGAAAATTAAAAAAAAATATAACCAAAAATTCTTAAAAACGTGTTGAACATAAAAATGTGAGTTAAACAAGTCATTTTTGATGACACATTCCCTTTAAAGGGAATCTTTTTTTTTCTTTGCTAATTAAAACAAAATACTGATACATATTCTTTTCTTCTTGGCTGTTTTTATTTTTTGAATGTACATTTCTAATTCTGTTTTCTGTATATGATTATGAGGACAGTTATCCTGCCTCAGCTGTTTTTAACAGCATTTAGAGAGATGCTTTACAGCAGTTCATGGACATAGGATCCTGTGAATAGGAGCAGACCCATTGACTTCTACAGGAGAGTTTTCTAGAAATGCTCTGTGACCTGGGAAGAGGTCAATGTGCAGGGAGAGAGAGCTGTAACCATCTCCTATTGTAAACGGTGAATCCTGTGTTATCTATACATATTGGTGTCACCTTTCAGTGCTGATAATGAGGAGACTGCAGAAAAGTTCTCTGCAGAACAGGAAGTGTGAAAACTGCAGGACTTTAGGATTTTTTTTAAAATATTAACACTGATTTAAAAAAACAAAAAGCAATAATTCTTAAAAAAAAACCCCAAAAAAACATGTTTAACATAAAAACATGAATTAAAATATAAGTAATTTGCTGATAACACATTCCCTTTAACTTTTGGAACCTTAAACCCATCAGATGTTTTCGTCATGTATTTTGGGGACATGCCATAACTGTGTCTGAAATCAATACCCCTTTGAAGAAATCTAGGTAAAACTGCTGTTCATGTACTTGGGATGCACTTTGCTACAATTGCTCATTGAGGTTGGTTAAAATAGCACTTATAGCCCCATAGTGCCAGCCATACAGTGCCTACCATAATGGACACACCATGGCACATCATGCCTGCAGAATTGCCTCTGAATTAGGACACACGCTCGCTGGCACGGGGCCTGTTCTTTTTGAGTAGAAAACATCTGATGGAGCATGCCGTGATTTTTTTTTTTCTTCTGACAGATTTGTACAGAATCCAACAGAAAAAACTGCATTTGTAAGTTACGGTAGAGAGCACACGCACCTTTATAAAAAGCACTATTAACCAAGCAAAATGAACCTCTAATCTCACTGTGTGCATGAGCCCTTACTTGTAGGAATCGTATCCAAAAGTGTGTATTAGTAGCTACTATTGCTATCAAGTCTGAATTTCTGAGGTGCCAAGAAGTCTGAGACTGGTAGCACTGGGCAAAATTGTCATTATAAATCATGCTAATATAACACTTTTTTAGTCTAAGCATGTTCAAACGCTTATTCGGACGTATTTTCCAGCCCCTAATTCGCGCCGTACTGCCGCACAACTACGGCTGAAAATACGTCCCAGTCCATTGCAGTAAATCCACAGTTCTCCATCAGAGAACTATGGTTTAACGTCCCTCTCCCTGTCTCGCACAATACTGCAAGCAGGGAAGAGGTAAGTGACATCTCTACTGTTTATAACGAATGTCAATGGGGGGGCCGCGGCTGCCGGTCCCTCTGCCCTGCTCACACCCCGCCCCGTACACACAAGGCGTAATTGCGGGGCAAAATACGTCCCGCCATTAAGCCGTGTGAACATAGCCTAAGGGTGTCCAACTTTAAGGGCATGTTAACACGGCGTATTTGCAGTATTTCAGGGTGTAAGTGAGCTGCAATACACCTGAAGTACGGATTGCAACTATGGTAATTCATAGCTCTCATTGAGAGCTATGATTACTTGCCGGTAATACGGATTGCCTGCTGTATGGCGCAGCGGGAGAAAGAAGTGACATGTTCTGCGCATCAGGGAAAGTGAAATTCTATGGGAGCCAGCACCGAGCGTTTTAGAAGTACGCCCTGGCCAGAGCATCCGTCTAAAACACCTGGCATATTGGGGCGTCTACATGTCGCAATACGCCATGTGAACATATCCTGAAGCTCACAAAAGGGACACGTTGAGGTTAAATTGAGTGTGCTGTATTTTGTTTTTACTTCTTTATTTTGGGCTGCACTTTTGTCAGGGTTTTTTTTGAGAACCTGCTCAAGGTGTTTATGGACTTGTGATGGTATAGTGAGTGGCCTAGTGGTGACCTCATTGATCAATGTGGCACAGCAAAAAGTGGAAGTAGACAGTCCTTTTGAAATGCTGAATTCAGGAACACTTTGGGGCACATTTATTAAAGCAATTATAGCAGAATTATGCCAAATAATGTAGTACATGCTTTATACCTCATTTATTATGTGATTTAGACGGTTTCTAGACATTTTTGTGTCTGCCTCGACCAAAGGGTAGTGGCTTCACTGAGTAGCCGTGGCTTAAAATTTTGGCACAATTAATAGCATAAATTAAGCCAAATAATAAGAGGTGTAGAGCTAGATGAGACAGTTTTAACATGTGTGAGATTTGTCAGTACTATAATAAATGTGGCGCACTTTAAGTCTAGTCGAAGTTTACACTGTTAAAGTATTGATAAATCTGCCCTAAAACTGCCACTACAAACTTGGTGGCTACAATTAAAGGGGTTTTCCAAGAGTTGTAAAAGCTTGTTGGTCTGTCGGGGCATGATAAAAAATAGAAGAAAAGGTTCATACTTACCTTCCGGCCACTCCCGTTCAGTTATGGTGGCCGTCCCATTCATCCCGACAGTAGATCCGACATTCATCGTTCACTTGACAGGGTGCAGCCAATCACAGGCCATAGTGTCTCACTTTTCCCCGTTCAGTATGTGGCCGTCCCATTCATCCCGACAGTAGATCCTACAGTTCATGATCGTTTCACTTGACAGGGTGCAGCCAATCACAGGCCATAGTGTCTCACTTCACTGTGGCCTGTGATTGACTGCACCTGTTACGTGAATGATGAATGTTCACATCTACGGGGTGGCCTCTGTGACTGAACGGGAGTGTCCGAGAGGTAAGTATGAACTTTTTTTTTTAATCATAGCCGGCAGACAAACAAGCTTTTACAACTTGGAACACATAAAAATAAAACATAAGTGCTGGTCATGACTGTGGAGTTAGTCAGAGTCCATTTTGGTATTTGGATGACATGGAGCAGGCAAAGCTTTGTCCACAGTGAAAAGATTCCGCTTCCAAAGAAAACAATAAGACCAATTCAGCAACAATTTTTCACTTGTTCTCCAAAGAATTGAAGAGTTTAACCATCATCAGAACTTACAGCACGAGGCATTTTCCTTTATACCCTGAAAATTATAGAGATGATTGCGATAGTGGTCCACCCCGCTTTGCCACCAACCCAAGTTAGTGTAGAGAGGCCATTCTCTATCCTGCAAATAATTGGATCAGATTTGAGGTAATCTATGAAGGTGTCTCTGATGGAGGCGATACTATATCTCAGAACAAATTCATAGACTCCACAAATTGTTTTTACATACGTTTTTGTTATCATTTCCTTGGCATACCATCACTACAGTGGAGGTGGCTTGTATACTTCGTAAGAGTGTAGATCACAGAAAAGTCATGCAATGCCGTGCAATGACGCACATTACAAAGTCTGGAATGGGTGGCGCCAAGAAAAAGTGAAGAAGCCGTGATTTCGATTCAGTATTGTCGATAAGAATCACGCTCTAGTTTGCAAAAAAGTACAAGGGGGTAGTACAGTATAAACGGTTGATTGGAGAGATAGGATGAAGGCAATAGATCTGGGCCTGATCGGGGGCAAATGGGTCTGGAAAAATCCAGGGAAAAAGGGACTAATGGATCGAGAAATTGAGGGAACTGTCAAGTGCGATGGAGGAAACCTGATAAAATGAGGTTGTTTCACAGCCAAAGGTGTTGGATACTCGACAAGGATCGATGGTGGTCTCAATGCTGAGCTTTATGTGAGTATCCTATAAGATGAGTTACTTCATGCACTTGACTACTATGGGTATGAAAGGACGACATAGTGTTCCAGCAGGACAACGACCCGAAGCATATGTCAAGTTTGACAAATAAATGATTCAATGATAATGAAGCAGAGTTGCTGCATTGGCCTCAACAGTCCCAAAACCGTAACCTAATTGAACACTTGTGGGTAGAATAGAAGAAAAAAATAGTGAGTCGACCAGTATGCACCAACATTGGGAACATGTAGAAGAGACCTGGGATCAGATTTCTGTTGAGACATTCTGGAATCTGATTGAGAGCCCAGAAGGATTCAGAGAGCATTGAAAGCCAAAGGTGGATTTACAGAATACTAACACAATAATAAAAATTTACATTTTGATTTTTAGGAGCAAACAGCAACAATGCAGTTACATGACAAGATCTGCAGTACTAAGCATATAATATAATTAGAACTTAAAAATGCGCCATGTATGAGGGAGTGAAAGCGGGAGTCGGAGTTAGGGAAAATTGAGGAGTCAGAGCTTTGGCTTACCGACTCCATAGCCCTAGTGCTGGTTTATGATGGATATATTGCCCAAATACGGGAGAAGCAACATACAGGTGTTTTTTTTTAATATTGCTATTCCAATGTATTGAAGACTATATGGATCTAGTTATTTATTAAATGCATATAAATTGAATAAATTTTTTTGCATGGTCTATTGAACGGTATGTGGATATGTCGCCAACCCATAGCATATAGTACACATAAACACTAAATAAGTGGTACTGTTAGAATTTACACCAGCATTACTTCAGCAGGATTTCCTGCCACACAAGGCAATGGATAAGCACAAAACATAGCTTTTGGCATTTCTTTCCAGTCCCTGTTTTCTACTTACAAGATGACTTTACCCTGTTAACCCCTTAAGGACCCAGCCTGTTTTGACCTTCCTGACACAGACCTATTTTTGAAATCATGCATGTCCATGATATTTGATAAAAACTTTTTTGACTCCATAATACTTTTACCTATCAATGTGATTCAAGATTGTTTTTCTCTCCACGTGACACATTGGTGCTTTAATTAGTAAGAAATTTTTTATACCATACAATTCCTTGTTTGTTTGTGAAAATATCAAAATTTCATGAAAATTTGGAAAAAATTTGCATTTTGAACTTCGCAAAATTCTGCGTGCAAGAACAGATATTATTTACCACAAAATAGTTAAACTACAACTACCATATGTCCACTATAGGTTTGGCATCATTTTTTAAATGTCTTTTTTTTTTTGTTTTTAACGACATTAGGAGGGCATAGAAATTATAGTAGTATCTTCTCACATTTTCAAGAAAATTTGCAATAAACATTTTTTTAGGGACCACTCCAGTTCTGAGTGCTTTGTAGCGTCCTGCATGTTTTAGATATACCCCATAGTGACGCCATCGTTAGAAACTAGACCCCCTTAACGATTTACAACACTATTTAGGAAAGTTTTCATAACCCTTCAGAAATTCACAGAAATTAAAGAAAAGTGGAGTGAAATTTCAAAATTTCACTTTTTTTGCAGATTTTCAATATTTATCCATTATCACTGGAATACGTAAATGTGACCAGGTAAATTCAACTTTAATTATCATCCCCCCAGGTCTGCCGTTCTTAGTGATATCCCAACTGTGGCCCCTATTGCATTGATATGGGCCTCAACCATAAGCAACAGAATAGGAGAGCACCTACTGGGACTCTGGTCACTTTTCATACATTTTAATTAGCCGCCATTTCAGTTTTGGACAACCCTAAGGTGCTAAAACTTAATAAAACACCCCTAAATAGTATCCGCAATAATGGAAACTACACCCCTTAATGAATAAATCCAGGGTGCATTGAGTATATTGACCCCACAGGTGATCACCAATTTTTTTTAGCATAAGGCTGTGAAATTAAAAAATTTTTTTGTTCCAATAATCTCAATTTTAGCTAAAATGTTCATATATACAAGGAATCCTGAAAAAAGAACCCTAAAACTTTGTTAATGTAATTCTTCCAAGTTCGGCAATACCCTACATGTGGGTGTAAACTGCTGTTTTTGGGCGCGAAGGCAGGGCGTTATAAGGAGAGCGCTATTTGGATTTTTGGAACGCAGATTTTTGGTGGGGCCATGCGCATTTGCAAAAGCCCCCAAAGTAGCAGAACATGCGAAACCTTCCCCGAAGTCGCCCCATTTTGGATTCAACACCCATCTGGAACTCATCTAGGGATGTATTCTGCATTTAGGGCACAACAGGTGTTCTACAGTATTTTTTTAGCATTGGGCTGGGAAAATGGGGGAAAAACGCAGTTCGGTTCATTAGTCATTTTACACAGTAGAAATTCGCCTATAAAAAATTTCGTTTATGTTGTCCTATTCAGACTGCCATAACTTTTTATTTGGCTGTGTGCAGAGCGTGTGTATGGGCATGTTTTTTGCGGATGATTTGAAGTTTTATTGGTACCTATGGGGTGCATAAAGATGCTATTTGTTTTGAACAAAAATACAGCAATATCGTGGTAGTGTTTTTTTATTTTTTATTTTTTATAGCGGTCACGTGTACTATATATGACATGGTAGCGTTACCTCAGCAGGTCAATTAACGATTACACATGCGAAACCTAATTTGAAATAAATTTTTTATGTTTAACTGCTTATAAAAAAAAAACCACTTTATTCAACCAGGAAAATACCGTTTTTGCATCGCCATAGTCTGAGAGCCATAACTTTTAAATTTTTCTGTGCTTGGAGCTGTGTAGAACTTGTTTTTTTGCGAGATGAGTTTGAAACTTTTTAATGGTAATCATTTTGGGGGGACAAGGCTTTTTGATCGCTTTTAAATCAATTTTTTGGCGGCCAGGGTGAAGAAAAATACGCAATCCTAGTAGTGTTTTTTATTTTTAACAGGGCTTCCACCGTGCAGTATCCGTGATAAGTTAGCTTACTCTTTGGTCGCTACGATTATGGTCATACCCTATTTAAATGTTTTTTATTTGAAGCATCTTTAAAAACACTTTTTCTTTTTTTTTTAGTGTGTACACAATATTTAATGAAACGCTATCTTTTTAGAGCTAAACTTTTTTTTTTTTCCGTATACAGAGCTGTAAAAAGGGACTTTTTTTTTTACGGATGAACTGGAAAAGTATTTAAATTTGGGACAAAATTTGGCGTTTTCTAGGAAATTTTTGATTGCTTTTTATTTTTTTTCCATTTTATGTGCGGGGGGATGAACAATAAACCCTTTAAATTTTGGGGATTGTTTTTTTTTTATTTTTTTTTTTTTTCGGCGTTTTAAACCTAAAAGGGGTTTAAATTTAAAAAGACAGATTTTTTTAGGGGAGGTCGTTTTCGCACGCGCGAACCAAATATGGGTTTCTTTATTTATTTTTTTTATCTTTTTTTTGGGGGGATTGGCATTTGTAAAGGGGAAAAAAGGGGGGGGGGTAAAAATAAATTTTTTTTTTTATTTTTTTGTGTTTGTGTTTTAAATTGTTTTTTTTACATTCTTTTTTATTTTTTTTTTAAATTTTTCACGTTATTTTTTTTTAAAATTTTCCCCCTAGGGGGTTTTTAATGAAGACTTTAGATCTCTCATTCAATAGGGAAACAGTACAAGCTTTTTTTGCCCATGACTGGTTTTCCCATGACAAAAGTCATTTTCCCTTTCCGGGGCCGGGCCCCCAGGGCAGGCCGGGCGGCTCGTGACTCAAGACAACCCGGGAAAGGGAATTCTTGCCCCCCCGTGTTTTCTGTTGGAAAGCAGGACTGCACAGATCCCCGATCCGTGCGCTTTCGCCGCCCCACAGACGCAGGAGGGGCGATCTCCTCCTTTCCCTCTCTCTTAGTTTAATTTCGACCCCGATCGTCGCGATAAATTTAAGGGGGTTAAAAACGCCCCCCCCCCCCCCCCCCGGGGCGATCCGGGGTGGGGGCCCACGGTGCGGGTTTTCAGCTCAAAAAAAAAATACAGCTGAACCCCCCCCGCCCATCGGGGCGCGATCCTCAGGAGTATCCAAAACGTCCCCGGGCGTGAACCCCCAAACACCTGGGCTATTGGGAAAAGCCCAAGGTTTATTAAGGTCAAAAAAGCTTGGGGGGGGGTTATTCAACAAATCTTGGCCAAGTTAAAGAGTAGCTTACCTTCCCCTTTGCTTAGCTCCTTTGTGGTGAGAAAAGAAAAGTTCTGGGAAGGGGAACTTCAATAAAATTTTGGGGAACCCCAATTCCCAGGAGTCCTAACCAGTGGCATTCTTTAAAGAGGACCAGGGGCCATTCCTGATATGTCTGTTTTAGAAAATACTAGTGTTCTCCATGACATAAAAATTCATGTTTTCTTAGTTTTATTGTATGGTTCCCCATGTATTCCCCCCAAAAAATTCACTAAAATCCGTAAATTTTTGGGGCTTGTCCTTGTCATTGTTCACCGTACCACAAAATTATATATATATAAATTTTTATTAATATATATATAAATTAATAAAAAAATAAATTATATTATATTATAATATTATAATATATATTATATAAAAAAAAGCACAACCTTGTATAAAGTTCACCTTTCAAAACATAGACAATTAAAAAATGGTCCCGCAGCAAACTCCATATGCAAGCCTCAAAGAATAAGTAAAAAAAAGCCAGGCACTCCAAAAGGGAATTAAAGCAAAAGGAAGTTTATTCCCCCTGTTAGTAAAATATATAATATATTAAAACCACCCCAAAACAAAGGTAAAAAAAAATAATTCGAAAAAACCTTTTAGCTTTGCTATTCCTAGAAGTTGTTCTATTCTCACAGTGAATGTTAAAATCCCGTCCAAAATCCCGACTAATTTTAACATTGGGGCAACGATTTGCGAAAAAAACCCGCTGCTTTTTTTTTAAAATTTTGCGAACATACAGCCTGGAAAAATTAAAAGAGACCACTGAAAAATTTTCATTTCTCTGATTTTTCTCTTCAAGGAGTTTTTTTAAAAAAAAAATGTACTTGTTATTTTTTTATGAAACACTACAGTCTCCGAAATTCAAGCAAAACATTTTGTATTTGCAGTAAATAGAATCTTCAAAATAAAAAAAAAGTACAGTGCTGCAGACCTAAATAATGCAAAGAAAACAAGTTCGTATTTCTTTAGAAACAATAAAACAAATTTTTTAAGTCGGAGAGTTTTCTTTTAATTTTTTGGCTGGTAAAAGTTTTTTTTTCACTTTAATCTTTTTGGCCTTTTTCTAGCACTTTTTTTGCCATCCATGTCCTATTCAAGGGATTGGAAGACCCCAGCAGTGTTTTTTTATACTTTCCTTCACTAAATAAATTTGGGTTTAGGGGATCACCTAACGAAGCACATTTAAATAAAAAAAATTGGGGGGACTTTGGTTAAATTTAACTGACACTGGAATGGAATGGGGTTTTAACAGTAAGAGGGTGATTTTAGAAAACTGAGCAGAGGTCTCTTAATTTACGTACATTCAATGTACGGGGCCGACGGCAGATCCAGGTGGATTTTAAAACCACTTGTAAAAATCTGTGCTGTGTAGACTACATAATGGATTTTTTATTGCTGTCTCTGCAGCATGGTGTACTATCGGATTTTTGAAACCCCAAAATCTGACGGGAAATTTTAAAACCCCTAGAGGGACAATTTGGGGATTGAGGGGTTTTTAACAGCAAAAGGGACAAGGGTACAGCGCTCAAGGGTTTTAACTTTGTCAGTAATAAATGTAAGCAAGTTTCTGTGTTTGCTGAGAAAACACAGCAGGAAGTGGCATCAACATCCGTGCCAGGGCAGCTAGAGTCTATAAAACTTGCTGTAAACAAGCAGGAGATAAGAACAGCTCTAACTTTGAAAGGATACTAAATCAGAACAGCAGTGTATGTGGTAATAATTTTTATTTACCTATGCCTACATGTTTAAAGCTAATAACCGAGATGGAAATACCTCATTAATCCTAAAGAGAAATTAAAAAAAGAGATAAACAATTGTCCCAAAAGCGCTTTAACATTCCTAAAAACATTTTTTCCGATGTGTTTCCCCTAGCTGGGAATTAAAAAGGGGTAAAATTTCAGGCAAAATAACAAACTGTGGTTCGGCACTGTAATTTGTCGCAAAATGCGTCCTGTAATTACAGTAATCATAGCTCTCGAGAGCAGCGCTTTCTTCTAAACACACAGCGTCTTGCGCACACAGGTACGCCATGTGAACATACCCTAATGCTAACTAGGATCACATTGAAGCCACTCGCATAAACCTTTGTGCCATGTTATTACTCAGGCAGCATGTATCCCTGCACAGTCTGACATTGACTAATCGGTGATGACAACGTGTGCATAGACACACCCCTTAAAAACTGGAATAGTAAGGGCATGTCACCACGGCACGGGTTTTCAGACCGGTTTTTTAGACGGTTTTGCAGACCGCCTGAAAAACCGGCCGAAAATGAGCACTATGGAAAATCCGTGCAGCAGTCCACACTGCACAGGTGTTCCGCCTGGCAGTTTTTCCGCCCACAAAACATTCAACAAGCACAATCTTCCATCCGATTTTCGGACGGAATCTGTGCATGTGAATGTGAAGGGGGGAGGACTTTTCTCCACTCATCGTGGAGAAAAGCCTCCCCACCCCCCCTCGTGTCCGTGGGGTATTTGTTCCTTACCGTGTGAACGCACCCTAACGTTGTCGTCGCTGAGACACCCTCCCAATTGGTAACACCCATCTGACAGATTCAGTAATATATTTCTAGAAGGAATAACAGAGGAACAGCACAACACAGAGTTATAAGAGAAGATGCTCAAGAATTATTTCATAGGGAACACAAGCATTCACTTAGACATATCAGGAGGTGGCACAGGTGGTCTTTTAAGTTCATTTTATTTTTACTGCATTAAGGGCGACAGGTCCCATTAGGGCTGCATCATTTTTTTTGCTGTATTTTGCACCAAAAAACTGTTGACGCCGTATTCTCTATATCAATGAACTGTCGTACACCCAAACTAGGCGCATTTGACACTTTTAAATGCGCCTAAAGTAGGCGCATCAAATATGCTTGCAATAATATGCTATGCACCTTTTTTTTGGTATACACCTAAATTAGGTGCATTAAATATGCTATACAAGGTATACCAGACACCAGATTTTTGACAGGTTTATTTATTCAGGTGCATTATACACTCATTTAAAGGGGTTGTCTCATTACAAGGATTGCTTTTTATGTTAAAGAGCTTTAAAAAAAAAAAATCACTTTGCAATATATGTCTATTAATAGCATCCTACCCATTATGAGATATTCTCTCCTGTATGGGCTGTATCATCTCCTCAGGTCGCTGTAGCTACAGACCTGTTCAATCTCTCCTGAAAAGGCGCCAGAACTGGTTGCTATAGCTACAGACCTGGCTTTTACTGCAGCCCAGTAGAAGCCCGTTAAACACGCCCTGAATTCAAAAAGAAACCAAGAAAACAGGACTGAGGTGAGATGAATAAAGTTAAATGAAACAACCCCTTCAATGCGCCTTAAAACTGGCGTGGAAGTGCCTCTTTTCTGACATGTTGCCCTAAATGTTTTACATGTCACAAGGGCTTAAATGTAATATAGAGCTGTTGTGCTGGTAGCCATCAACCTTTCATGTTATCATTGGTTTGGGAGGGCCTGTGATACAGCACCCTTTTTTCATTTTACACAGTGACATATGAGATCCTGTCCTCACGTCCAAACAAGGTATGTTTAGTATAGATAGTTCTCTATCTTTCTCTTATTGAAGTTACATTTATCTATCATATGCCAATGAGGAACTGTCAGGACTACATGTGCTACTAGGTGACTGTGTAGCATGATGTGCCCAGGTCTGGATTCAAGGCTTATCTTCTTGTCAACCGTATTCATTGGTGCAGTTGCTGATTGATCATTCAGAAGAATACAAAGTGATTTCCCATCTTTCCCGTCCTAGCTATCCTCGACCCATTGCATAGGGTCAGGTACAGGCGATTTGTCAAATGTGATACAGCGGACATGCTTAATTCTCTGACACTTTGTTGGGTTCTTTATCTGCATAGTGCAGGCACTGCTCTATTTTAGGGGGGGAATCATTAATATTAACTGTAATCTGGAGTTAAGTACCTTGGAGATTGATGTTTTATTTTAGCCTTTTTCTTGAATAATTTTAAATATATCTGTAATTGTATGAATAAGCAATGCGCCCATATGTCGCCCTTTAGTTGCTTAAATCACAACCTGCTCCTAAGTACAGTGGTATTCTGTGTTAAAAATGTTGCTCACATGACCGTGCTGCAGATTTGTAATACCATGCCCATAGACTTATATTGGCCATAATGTAAATGTAAAGGTACCCCAAACTGCTATCGTAGTAAAGAATGAAAAAAATGAAATCCAGCTGTGTTTAATTAAACTGATTGGACTTGATTAGGAAAGGCATACACTTGTCTTTATAAAAGCTCACAGTGCATGTCAGAGCACATGAGAATCATGAGGTCTAAGGAACTGACCAAGGAGCTCAGACACAGAAGTGTGGCAAGGCACAGATCTGGTCAAGGTTACAAAAGAATTTCTGCAGCACTCAAGGTTCCTAAGAGCACAGTGACCTCCATAATCTTTAAATGGAAGAAGTTTGGGAAGACCACAAATCTCAAAAAACAACTAAAGGTATAGCACCTAGAATAAGGATACATAAGACATAACTTTTAATTTGAGATTATAAGGCCTGTTCACAGTTATTCAAAACGAAATTAAACGTTTTCCCGTGAAATACGTTCTGAAATCAGTTGAAAATCAGTTAAAATATGCCACTAAGTGGGCACGATTTGTAATGATTCCCGACGATTCACCATTAAATCTTGTAGTGGTGATCCGTCGGAAAAAATTGACATGTCATTGTTTTCGTCGGATTGCCGTCGTAAACCCGCGGCGCAATCGAAAAGCGTGTGAGGGCCTGAAACTAAAACGAAAGACTCAATATACCATCAAAAAAAACTGCCTGCCACAAAGTGGGGAAGTCGCCCCAATAAGGGCGCCCCCACACTGGAACCTGAACTAACCCTGTCCCTAGCTATATCTACATACAAAATAGACACATACAAAACAAATAAAGTGCACGAACTAAAAATGTGCTGTGATCAATAACTAATAAACAATAAACGTTGATGTTCCAAAATTATGTAAGCTAATAGTGCGTTACAGAAAAAATTAATAACGCAAAAATATTCCAACGCGTTTCCCCCCTTGATGCTGGGGTTCATCAGGGAATAAGATTCAGATGAATGATCGCAATACGGAACATCTGAAGAAAAAAATTCAAACAAATGTAGACAATAGATTAAACTCACGTCCCTTAGTGTTGGTAAACAGGGTTTGGACAAGATAAGAACGGGGCCCAAAGATGAAAAACAGACGGTCCCCGCGGTACGATTACTGAGACAGGTCCAAGCAGTAAGAAATTCAAAGATTCGCAAGCCGAACATATAGCCAAGTCAGGTACAACAAATTAGCATCAGCTGTTTGCTCATTTACCTCCCCCAAGCCTTGTATGCAAACGCCGAATGCCACATGTATCAGAGGCCTGGGACTACAAGGTCGGCATGCAATGCCGGGAGATACCTAGCGCATGCGCAAAAAAAGGGCAGAGAGAGACATATGGTTCAGTGGTTACACTAACCCTAATGCTTGCCACTGCTTCCCGGCGCATGCGCAGTAGCGCCTAAACATGCGTCGGCAACTACAGGATCAGAAGGGAGGCCACAATTAGTATGACCCTTTGATAGTTTTTACATTGTGGCAATACAGAAGCGCCTAAGATGTATACTATAAATTACAAGGTAAAAGGCCGGTGGCACCAAATACTTGACAAAAACTATATAATTGTGGACTCATAGTGAGCCGTATAAATAGCCAAGGGGCTAAGGATTCAGAGATTACTGCAAACTAATATATGTGTATACAACTTTCATTAAATATGATCATACCAGATATGACTTGCTAATGCTGAATTTGAACATGATAATAAACATTAGCAATATTAAATTAATCACAAATTTAGATAACCAATACAATCATGATAAGTAGAAATAGACATGCATGTCCATGATAGAGCATAGGGGCACAACCATATTACATTATTTACACTAAATAATTTATATATAATATTCATAAATCAAGCAAGATATTTAATTAATGGAGCAAAAGACAAAAATCATTTAGACCCATTGGTTTCAAGGTTTTGAGATTGAAAATCCCAAAGGGTTTTCGTTTGTAATAATTTAAAGGTCGAAATCTCCCCCACGTGGAGATGGTTGAGAAACAACCCCAATTACAGAGAACGAATAGAGCAAGTGGGTTGTCACAATGGAAAGTATTCATATGGCGTGAGACGGGAGAATCCCGTTTGTGTGTAATGTCGCCGATATGTTCTAAGACACGACGTCTTTAGTTCTCGCTTAGTCTTTCCAACATACATGGACTGGGATGGAATAGGAGCACTGATATATAAAACCCCCTTTTGTCTTACAAATTGCATAGCTGTACATCTGAAAGATACGGCCCGTCGGTATAACATCTGAAAGACTTGGAGACATTCAATTGGCCCATATGTTTACAGTCCCACATCTATATGTCCAACTGTTTTTGTAGTCAGCCCGGAAGGGGAAGGAAAGGGGAGGGGTATATAAGCTATGTATCAATCGATTCCCAATATTTTCTCCCCTTCTAAATGTAAATTACTGGGGCTGGATCAACAAATTGGGACAAGAAAAGGGTCCCGGGTGAGCAAAGGTCAGAAGCTCTTGATAAGAGAGCGAATCTGAGAGGACGCAAGATCAAAAGTACCAATAAATGCGAGTTGACTCACTATCCTTATTGCGCGAATTAGCCTGTAGAAATAGATTTCTGTCTGTATCGCGTGCAAATGAGTATGCCTGAGATAAAACCTTTTTAGGGTAACCTCGCTCCAGAAATCTTGTTATTAATCTATCGTTCTTTTTTATTTGAGCTGTAGAGAAGAGCAGTTTCTACGGGTTCTAATATACTGGCCCTTCGGAATACCCTGTTTTAAAGGGCGTGGATGGAAACTCTCCCATTTAAGAAGGCTGTTACCTGCTGTTGGCTTTCTATAAATAGTTGTTTCTAAGGTCCCATTCAAAAGGATTTTTCTTATCAATGAGGTCCAGAAATACTAGCTCACGGTCATTAATTTCGAACGTGAAAATTCAGGACCCACAGTGTTGACGTTGAGGCTCTCAATGAAAGAGAGAAAGGCCTCTCTGTCACCCGACCACAATATGATGATGTCATCGTATAGCGTCCCAAGAAGACAATGTTACTAACAAAGTTTTTTATGCACTTCTGAGAAGACTATAGTACTCTCCACCAGCCCAGGAAACGATTAGCTCGTGGGGGCCACTGGGGTCCCATGGCTGTGCCCCTGAGCTGGTGGTAGTACTTTCCATCAAAGGTGAAAAAATTATGTGTTAAGATAAACCGCAAAAGCTTCAACACAAAGGCATTGTGTGTCTGTAAAAAGGCACTCCTTGTGGCCAGGTAATATTCAACAGCACCCAAACCCCTTTCATGGGGATGGAGCTGTAGAGAGCCTCAACGTCAACACTGCATAGCCAAACGTCCTCCTCCACAGTCATGCCATCCAATTTTACCAGCAGATCTGTGGTATCCCTAATATATGAGAGAAGGGAGGTGACAAATGGGCGAAGTATTTTGTCAACGTAGAGACTCGCATTTTGGGTCAAATTATTTATTCCCGAAATTATAGGTCGACATTTAAGGGGGACAACCCCCTTATGGACCTTGGGAAGGCCATAAAAGGTGGATACCTGCGGATAGGCTGGAAGCAAAAAATTATATTCATTTGAATCAATGACCTTTAAGGACAAAGCTTTGCCAAGAATACTTTTAAGTTGGGATAAAAATCTTGCCGAAGGGTTAGAGTCTAATAAACCATAGCCTTGTTTGTCACACAATATTTTAAGGCACATGTTTTTATAGTCAAGATGGTTAAGGATGACAATATTTCCGCCTTTGTCGGCGGGTTTGATGGTAATAGACTTATCCTGCTCAAGATTTTTAAGGGAAGTGTATTCATCTCTGGTAAGATTAAACCTTCTCTGGGTCAAGATCTCATTTGTGTGTATTTTCTCAATGCCGTCACACACCATCTTGACAAACATGTCAACATTATCATCAGAAACTGGAGGCATTTTAGTGCTTTTAGGTCGACAGGAAGAGAATGGACCCATCGATCTATCTTTTTCATTGTCCTCCAGTAGACCCACCAAGGTTTGTATACCTGAAAGATCGGTAGAATCCACACCCAGAGATGCACACTGTCTATTCTCTTTTAGTTTAAAGAACTTCTTCCATTTGAGCTTACGAGCAAACAGATGGATATCTCTAACCCAACCAAAAAGGTTCATTTGAGTGCTAGGCACAAATGAAAGACCTCTGCTTAATACTGAAATTTCACCCGGAGACAAAGCTTTATCAGAAAGATTTATGATGTTCGTGGTGAGGTTTGGGGGACCTGACTGGACTTGATTAGGAAAGGCATACACTTGTCTTTTATAAAAGCTCACAGTGCATGTCAGAGCACATGAGAATCATGAGGTCTAAGGAACTGACCAAGGAGCTCAGAGACAGAAGTGTGGCAAGGCACAGATCTGGTCAAGGTTACAAAAAAATTTCTGCAGCAACTCAAGGTTTCCTAAGAGCCCAGTGAACCTCCATTTAAACTTTAAATGGAAGAAGTTTGGGAAGACCACAAATCTTCCTCGATCTGGCCGTCCAGCCAAACTAAGCAATCGTGGGAGAAGAGCCTTTGGGGAGAGAGGTAAAAAGAACCCAAGAATTTACTGTTTGGGGGAGCTCCCGAGATGCAGTAGGGAAAGTTCCACAAAGTCAACTATCACTGCAGCCCTCCACCAGTCGGGGCTTTATGGCAGAGTGCGGCCGACAGAAGCCTCTCCTCAGTGCAAGACATATGAAAGCCTGTATACAGTTTGCAAAAAACACATGAGGGACTCCCAGACTATGAGAAATAAGATTCCCTGGTCTGATGAGACTAAGATTGAACTTTTGGTGTTAATTCTAAGTGGTCTGTGTGGAAAAAACCAGGCACTGCTCATCACCTGCCCAATGCAATCCCAACAGTGAAACATGGTGGTGGCAGCATCATGCTATGGGGTGTTTTTCAGCTGCAGGGACAGGACAACTGGTTGCAATTGAAGGAATGATGAATGCGGCTGAGTACAGAGATATCCTGGATGAAAACCTCTTACAGAGTGCTCTGGACCTCAGACTGGGCCGAAGGTTCATCTTCCAACAAGACAATGTCCCTAAGCACACAGCTAAAATAACAAAGCAGTGGCTTCAGAACAACTCTGTGACCATTCTTGACTGGCTCAGCCAGTGCCCTGACCTAAACCCAAATGAGCATCTCTGGAGAGACTTCAGAATGGCTGTCCACCAACGTTCACCATCCAACCTGAAATAACTGGAGAGGATCTGCAAGGAGAATGGCAGAGGATCCCCAAATCCAGGTGTGAAAAACTTGTTGCATCATTCCCAAGAAGACTCATGGCTGTACTAGCTCAAATGGGTGCTGTTAGGTGTGGGAATTCATTAAGAATTGATTCAAAACATTAGAACTCTGTTTGTATCTTTCATATTCATTGATTATATCTAGAAACTGTCTATATAATATTTGCATGAATCATTCTCTATCTTTAATTACCCTTGACCAGTTAAATCAGATATTATATGCTTGAAATGCACAGCTTTTTGAAAGAGAACTACCATCAGGATATAACTGTCCTGAATGATGCTTAAGACAATAAAATGGATTCCCTTTGTCTTATTAAGAAGATAGCTTAAGCAAAAGCAGACTAACATGGCATAGAGAACATTTGTTTCGACATCCAGTATCCAGAACAGTAAACAACTCGGATGGTTTAAACAATTTGAACGGTTTAACATTGTGCAAAGCATGCAGAAAATTTATATGACCATATAAAGAACTTGTACTTGATTCCTTATTAACTCGTCCCATCAAATGTCAATTCACCAATGGTCAAATAACACATACTGTGACAAATGCTTATGTAACAAGTGATATAAAATCTCATGTACTTCCCTGTATTAAACAGAGTTATATTATCCATCACTTTGACTGGATAGCATTACTTGGGAACCCTGCTGTTTACAGCAAACATATATATATATTCTTGATTTGGAAGAGGTGGCAATTGCAAGAAGTACAGATACAAAAAGGGTCAAACTGTACTTATCAGTGCTTCTACTCAATACTGAGCAAAGGGGCTGAATAATGTGATATTTTAGTTTTTCTTGTTTAATAAATTGCTAAAATATCTACATTTCTGTTTTTTCTTTTTCAAGATGGGGGGGGGGGGGGTGAAGGGGGTTTATTAATTAGAAAAAAAATGAACTTTTTGGATCTTACCAAATGACTGCAATCAAACAAAGAGTGAAAAATTTAAAGGGATCTGAATACTTTTCGTACCCTCTGTAGGTGGCCTGGAATAATGAGATAAGAATCACTTTTTTTCCAGCAGCAATTGCAAGTAAAATTTTGACCTGGACAAAGGAAAATGCAGTAACCCATGGAGGCCCTATATGGTATTACACAGGGTGCTTGGGATGTAACAATACAGACCTGTAAGGACTGGGAGTGACACTATATAGGGTTCATGCCCCTGACTCCTAATCTAACCAGAAATCATATCATCTTTGGTACCATGCTGAAATCCAGTAACAAACGCTGGTCTTAGCTTTTAGTTTTTGTGAATTTCAGGAAGGCTTCTTTAGTTGTTTCATTTTTTTTTTCTTTCACTCTAGTACCCTTATTCTTTTCTTGGAACAACTTTCACTAAAATGATTCTGTGCCTTACAACAGCTACTACCACAGTGCCTGCATACAAAGAATTTCCTTTTGTGTAACATAAGGTAGAGAATTCCAATGACATTACAATTTTATTAGTGCAATCCACCGACGCTCAGTCCCTGAACACTCATGTGAGAAAACATAGGCCAGAAAGAATTGGTTATTTCTTTTATTTTATTTTTGTCTGTTTTTTTTTTCCCCTCACAGAGGTTAGCCGCCTCAGAGGTGTCTTACAGAGGCTTATTTCTCACTATAAAGCATATAGATGAGAGGGTAGAGGGAAAGGAGTTTTCTAAGGTGGTTAATTCTTGTATTTGTGATCCTGGACCCAAAGCATTTAATCTATAAAATGTGCTAATCACAGTCATTAAGGGCGACATGTATGAAGATCGGCACGTCGAGGCGCCAGTTTTCACGTTTTTTTTTTTCGTGAAAACTGTGCCTGATTTATGTCGGTATATTTACTATTTTGCCATAGGCAAACTTAAACTCTATCAGTTCTCTATCTGTAAAACACTAAAGCGTAACTTTTATTATGTATAACTCTTAACCTCTATGCACACTATTTAAAAACCTGATTTCTAACCTCATCATTTAACCCTTTTTCCTTCTGAAAGAGGGAATAACTCCCTTTCTATTATCAAGTCTGGTGGAGCACTACCTATTAACAGGAGAGCCTTATATCTATAGCAAAGTACTAGCTTCAGTTAGGGATCCCAAGCCTCCTACTTGGTCAGTCGTCCCTAATCTCATGGACACAGAACAAATAAGGCCCCCTTGTGACACCGTCTGCAGCAGGTGACACTTCTAGACAGAGGTGAGATCACTATTTAAAACATCATATCTGACCTCCCCGACATGTTTCACCAGATAAGCTGGCTTCATCAGGGGTTAGAGGTCCAATCGCATGTGGTGTAAGCTCACTGATGATATAAAAGGAAGTGAGCTTACACCACATGTGATTGGACCTCTTATCCCTGATGAAGCCAGGTTAGCTGGTTTATAACTTGTCGTTTGGGGGTCAGATATGACTTTTTAAATTGTGATTTCTCACCTCTGTCTAGAAGTGTCACCGCTGCAGACGGTGTCACAAGGGGCCTTATTTGTTCTGTGTCCATGAGATTAGGGACGACTGCCCAAGTAGTAGGGCTTGGGATCCCTTACTGGAGCTAGTACTTTGCTATAGATATAAGGCTCTCCTGTTAATACAGTAGGTGATGCTCCACCAGACTTGATAATAGAAAGGGAGTTATTCCCTCTTTCAGAAGGAAAAAGGGTTAAATGATGAGGTTAGAAATCGGGTTTTTAAATAGTGTGCATAGAGGTTAAAAGTTATACATAATAAAAGTTACGTTTTAGTGTTTTACAGATAGAGAACTGATAGAGTTTAAGTTTGCCTATGGCAAAATAGTAAATATAGTGATCAAAGTCACTCTCTGTTCTCTTGCGAGATTCCCAATTTTTTGGAGATTATGTGATTTATGTCGGTGCCCGAGTTGCGCTCATAAATGCGGAGTAAGTTCCCTGTGCCTCGCCTGTGTGTGAGGCGCATTGCGGAACTTAGGCGCATAAGGAATGCGCCTAACATGTATTAAGTTTAGAGACAGGCTGGAAATCAGCGAAAAATCAATAAGCATGTTAGTGAAGAGCAAAAATGTATTTTTGCTTCTTTCACCTTGTATTCTATTTAGTATATCCAGCAAGAGCCAGCACAGCAAAGGTCTTGCTGGGACCTGTGGTCCTCCAAGCAGGATTTCTATGTTCCCACGGCTTATTTCGGGTCGTATTTACGTCCGTATTTACGTCCGCAAATACATCCGTATTTTCCATTGGTATCAATTCTAAGCTAATTGTGCATTATTTTAGCCTGATTTTGTGTTGTATTTGCGGATGTAAGCACGTCCGTAAGTACGACCCGAACAAACCCGCGGGGAAATAGAAATTGCTGGAGGACCACAGGCCCCGAAAGACCTGTGCTGTGCGGGCTCTTCCAAAGATTCTAAATAGAATAAAAGGTAAAAAGAAGAAAAATAACCCCACAATACGCATGGAACATCCCCTAAGGCCTTTTTCACACGGCTTATTTGGGACGGTTTGGGCCCCCGTACTCCGCGCCGGATTTGCGCTGCTTTACCTGGGCCAATTTCCCTGTCATTACGGTAATCCACGTTCTATAGGAACGTGGATTCGTTGCTCCTAACCCCCGGCAAAATTCCCCCCGGCGGGGGGAGAAAGGGACACGCACTTATTTAGGCGAGATGCACCGAAAAAATGCATTGTTATGGGGCCAGGGAGCGGCGCCCCGCGCGTTTCCGGCCCCCCCCGCCCCCCCCCCTTTTTTTCACGGCGGATTTGTGAGCTCAATATGGCTACAAATCCGTCGGGAAATGCCGTGTGAACAGACCTTAGGGGTTTTTCTTTTTCCCACTTTTTGAAAACAGTCAGCCTGTATGGGGGGTTGTGATCTGCAGGATAAAATTTAACCCCCAAAGGTTTACAGTGTTTTTCATATGGATAAGTGGTCCCGAGAATTTTATGAAAACATTTTCCCCCCACCAAACCTGCCCCCCCTCCTTTTGTTTTTTCTAGCAATGACTGCAGGGTGTATGTTCTCTGATATTCCTCACCTGACATGCCAACCTCCATCCGTTCAATCAAGCACAATGTGACTCTTCGGAGAAGGCAACCGTTTACCAATCCGCAGAGGTTCAATTTTGGTACTGCTGTAAAAATTGAAGCCTTTTATGACAATGCAGTTTTAGCAGACATTAAAATTAAATTAATTGATCACCTTTAACTGGTTACCACAAATAAATAGAAAACTATTGTATTGTTTGCAGGGTATTCTATTTCTCATTACTTTTCGGCAACCCTGTAAATGATTAAAACTTATTCTTCCTCCTTTGTTCTTTTAATGGTGTCTCACAGACATTGGCTATATATTTTCAGTAATTCCAAACAAGCCTTTAAGAGGACTGTGGTGGGGTGAGTCACTGAATAAGGCCAAGGGTTGTAGTTGTGGAGAAACGAATGTGATGACAGAAACTTGCCCAGAATATTATAGAGTCAACTTGTCTCTCTTAGGCTCTCTCCACCTTTTTTTAAGTTATTTTCTTTCTTTTTTTTTTATTTTATGAATTTCATGTTTTTTTTTTTTTTTTACTAGCACATTTACAGTGCTTTTTTTTTTCTCTTCAGGCTATGGTAGAATGTCTGAAAAAAATGCCTCATGCAACCTCCAGAGCATACTGTTTTGGAACAAATGCTGTGGGCCCAATAGAAGCTCTCAAAGTGGAGGAAGGGGGAAAGTGCCATAAAAGCCACACTGGTTTTAGTGCATTGCAGAAGCCCTCTAGACCAGCAGCAAACATCTATCTGCATCAATGTTTGTTTGAAATATATATTTCAATAAAAGCCATAAGAAACTACATTTTTATTGAAAATGCCACATGTACAGCCACCCTTATAGATCTTTGTGAAAATTTAATTCAGAATTTCCATTTGGCCATTTTGCACATTTCATCCAGTGATGCATGGTTAACCAGTCAGTAAAAGTGAATTGAATTTGTGTTGCAGTAGTGAGGCATATTTTTATTTTGTGCAGCATATTTGGACACAGTTTCCACATGGACTCCGTGTAGAAGTTGCATCATTAAAGGGGTTTTGCCACGATGTAATGTTGACGTGGGATCCCCCAAAAAATGGTATTTAATCACTTTTCTAAATATATGTGATTACAAAAAGTGAAGCCTGTGAGAGCTACAGCATTGCTCAGTCCCTCTTAGTTTCCTGAAAGTTTACATTAGACACGACCAGGACACTGACCGGAGCTGATCTGGCCAAGCTTGCATGTTTGCACTTCTTATTTGATGACAGGGAACATGAAGGAGCTTGCAAGGGACTGCGGAGAAAAAGCAGTGAATGAGCCTGTGTCTTCATTACAATCCTCTGGTTGTAATGTAATTATCTGAGTAAACATTGCAGACGCTCCCTTCTTCCTCACTCTCTGCTCACTCCCCACCCTCTCACCCCTGCAGCCGTTCATGACTCGGCATGCTTTGTTTATCTTCTCTCCTGAGCAGATAAGGTGTAAGGAGCTCACTTTGTGGCAAAACCCCTTTAAGTGACAAGTTTAATTATGCAGCCAACGCAAGAACATGAAAAAGAAATAATGAAAGCGCTGCAGTTCTGCCATTGATAAATATAGCAAAAATGATATGCTGTAAATAGAACCACATTGTGTGTCACCCGAAGAATAAGGGTATGTTCACACGGATTATTGCGGCGCGTATAGGGTGTTTTGGAACCACGCACTGATCAGCGCGTAATTCCAAAGCACGGGGGGCCGTCGGGTGCCGGCCCCATAGACATGCATTGTCAGCGGTGTGTATTCACTGCTAACAATTGACATGTCAACTCTCCCCCCTCGTGTACAATACGATCGTATTGTACGCACGGAAGTGTGTGTGTGTGTGTGGGGGGGGGACGACGATGATGCATAATATATAGCGCTCTATGAGAGCTATGAATTACCGTAATTGTGGCGTGCATTTCGCCTCGTATTAAGCGCAATACTCGACCAAATGCGCAACGAAATACGCAGCATTTTAAGCCATGTGAACATACCCTAAATTCACACAATGGATTGTAATGAGGATTTTGACACAGATTTTGCCTCTGATTCCACATTCATATCCTCATGTAATCCAACAGCCATTCATGTGTGAACTAAAGCACGGATTTTCCATGGCATGGATTTCAGATTTGTGGTGGGGGAAAAAAAGAGAATGGACCGATCCATGAACCAGGGGCTAACACCGTCTCTGTAAAGTAATAATCCTAAGCAAAAAACCAAGGCGTCACCTTGTATTTCTGCTGAAGATTACATGCCAGATTTTTCCGATGTGTGAACATATCCTAATACAACACTGTTACATATGCCTTACTAGCTTTACATTAACTAAAAAGCCTGGACTATATTCACACTTATCTGTTCTATACAGTCAGCACCTCCAGCTGCCACCACAACTATTCAGCCTTCTGCTTACTCATAATTCAGCATTCCATGTGCCGCTGCCTTTGTCTTGTGGAATTTGTAAATGTTTGCATCATTACATCTATTATATCCTGAGGATTTAGAAGACTAGAGGGGTTCCCAGCAGGGAAGCTGCCTTAAATACCTTCATTAAGTTGCTGCAAGCAAATTGGCACAGAAGTGTTAACGTGCCTTGCAGAGTGGTGGCGGTGGCATGTTCTGCACATTTTGCTGGTCGGTCTGGAGTGTGACAGTAAAGATAAAAGGTTTACTTGCCGTTGTCACATGTGTGTTAAAAATAGCCTCTTTTATGCCTTTTCCAGGCTTCCTGGTCTAGTGTGCACATGGCAGAATATATCTATGCCTTCATCTCTGTTTGAGATGATTATGAAAAATGGAGCTTAAAATGAGAATATCTGCAAACAAGTTGGTGGCATGAAGTCATGGTCATAACTATAAGTGATAGCAGTCTGGTAACTTTCTGCTATCTACCACTAATAGATGTGTTCCGTTATATATGCCGCTATGACCCATACCTTTAAAGGGTATTCCAAAAGTCTGAACTGCTTGTTAGTCTTTAGGGGATGATAAGAAATAGAAAAAAAGCCCAAAACTGACCTTTTATACCTGCTTGTTGCACTACCCCCACCAGTCTGGGGATCTTGGTTGATTGACGTCATCATTATATTCCAAGTTCTGTACACAGATTATTATTCACATTGGTCCCTGTTCCCATTGCGGCTCACTCTAATTCCCCGATTACCAGTCAGTAAATTTTTTGAAGTGCAGGGTAACCGGAGTACCCAGAGGAAACTCACTCAAACACGGGAGAACATACAAACTCCATGCAGATGTTGTTCTTGGGGGGATTTGAACCCAGGACCCCAGCCCTTCTTGTGATCCTGCAGCCAATCAGACTGCTGCAATAACATACAGTATATCCAGCAAGAGAGCATTCTGGCCTGTGAATAGCTGCAGGGTCAGGTGAAGAATGAACAGTGACATAATTGGCTGGGACCAGCTGTGAATATTAGCATATTCAGCTTCTAGCTGAGCAGTTACACAAGTGCAGGAGATGTAGCTTGTCATTACTGAATGTCATAGCCAAGATGTAAAGCAATTAAAGGGGTATTCTTGTTTCATTGATTAGATTTAAACATGTATGGAAAAGGTAAATAAAGACTATTGCCAAGTACATTGCTTTTCTGATTTTGCTTCTCTTCAGAGTTAGGGGCAGATCTTATCTCCTGCTTTTGCACACAAGCTTCCCTAGTTACTGGCCACCTCTTTCTCTTACAGGCTAAATCAGTGGTCGGGATGATGACTCACTTCCTGCTGTGTTCCTTACCTCTAAATACAGAGATGGTTTTACATTAGTTACTGAACAGCTTTAGCCCTTTAGAGCTCTGTAGCCTTTTGCACTACGGTTTACAAACCTGCATCCAGTGTTTTTTTTTTTTTTTTTTTTATCAGAATCATCTAGGAATAACAGATATGATATGCCAGTCACTGCTATAGACTCACCCACACCTAACCAGGAAGTGGGAGTCTAAAGCTGCCTGTAGCTCTGTAAAACAGCCTGGTGAGACAACCCCTTTCAGAACAGGGTGACTCCTGGTAAAACATGTTTGTTAATGTTGAATAGTGGCTGATTCAAATCTGTAAGTTTCTAGTAAAATTTCTATTCTGCATAAGCATGTTTTGCTTTATTTCTCATGGGACCAGTGTTTTGGTTCCCCTGGAGGTTCCCAGTTTCAGCACGCTCTTGTGTAGATGCATGCCCTGCAGTGTTTAACACTTCTATCCAGCCAGTAACAATACATCCACTTCATTGTGTTTTTAGGAATGACTTATTAATGGTTTGCCGACAGCTGAACATGGAGGACTCTGTAGCAGAAATCATGCACCAGCTTGGGGCCGATGAGAGTGGCAAGATCTCATTTCATGATTTTACTAAATGTCGTATGCAACTCGTGCGAGAGATCAGAAAGGAGGAGGGGGACTTGTCTGATGACTCGTGCAAGAACAAAAAGCTGCGTGACAGAATAACTTCGTGGCCAACTGGGAGTGACCACAGCCTTGGTAAGATTTTCTCTGTTTTACGCAGCAATTCAGCATCAGATCATATAAATCTATTGTGTATAACATCGAGCTCAACGTCTCTCCCTCTATCACATCCTGCTATCATATAGGGCAGCAGAATCCACGTGACAGGTTCCCTTTAGTTATGTCTACACAGCCAAGTTAAAATACTGTTGGAAATCAGGCGTTATTTTAACTTCGCCGCTCCACTTTCTTTGGCGTGTTTTTTTGGGCAAAAAAAAAAATGCGGTCGTATTTCGGATTCCCAGCGGCCCCGTACATTGAGGCTACGGTAGTCCAACGGGAATCCGGCGAAAGATTGGAATATGTTCTATATCTTCTGCTGGACGGCCGGCGGCTTCAGTATAGAACCAGTGCTGTGTAGATTACAGCATGAATTTTCTTTTGAAGTCTACACAGCACTGGGTACGGATGGATTTTTGGCGGATTATAAATACTGAATCCTCCGAAAATCTGACGCGAATTCAGTGCTGTGTAGACATATTTGTAGTGAACTAAAGATAAACAATGTAGAACAATTGCTGCTAAAAAATGTTTTTTAAAAAAATCTGTTTTTGTCTGCTCGTTCGCCTGCCAAGAAAGCTGTACGGACTTAGAATTCATTGCATCTTCCCAGTTTTATTATATTTGACTTTCATCCAAAACCTAAAAATGTCCATATACTTATTAAAGTGCTGGTCGAAGTTTAATTATGCTTCATTTGCTTATAGAGAGTGGCACGTCAATACATTTCATATATCATATATTGTAGATAGATAAACTTGTTTGGAGATTTCCATGTGTTTTTTTTGCCTTTTTGCAGTGGTGGCCATGGTATTGATGTGTGCATATGTATATGTGCCGCAGCCATGCCAGTGGCACCCAGGTTCGCAGTGTTTTTTTCAAAAATGTTTTTTGTGCAGAACTATACGTTGTATTTGGCACATATTTGCTTTTAAACTATATAAGGAGAAGTAGATACCTCCATTTTGGTTTCCTGCACCCGCCCACCTCCATAGGCTGTTATATCAATGCACTATGCTCTGAAAGGTTGGTGCTTTTTTTATTTTTCTCTCTGCATTTTGGAGGCCGTTTGGCACAGTGAGAGGTCTGAAAGTGACCCAGGTGAGAGATAATATAGAGTAGGACCACCCAACTGAGATCCCGTTGTAAGCCGGGGGTGGCTTGAGCATTTTTTGGCCAATAACATGCGGACCGAGAATCTCAAAGTTTTTTCAACAATTTTTTAGCGCAAAATACACCCAAAAAATGCCGCAGCCGTAATGGGACATTAAATGTATGCATAAAATTAAATGGCCTCTGTTTGTCCAGTATATGTCTTTATACCACAAAAAAGTACAGAATAGCAGCCTACATTATTTTTAAAATTGCATTGTTTAACAAAAAAGTATACTTTAAAGGTATATGTTTTTTAGTGGGGATTCAGCGTGTACCTTAAATGGAAGTCAGAAACATTGGGCGACATGTATGATTTATGGCGCCTAGATGCCAACTTTTCTGCACATAATAGTAGTGTACAATGCGCCTGATTTATTAACCCGCTTGATTGCGGGTCATAAATCAGGCGCATTGTAACGCAGAAACGACAATTCTGGCTAAGGTAAACCACTCTGAAAGTGGTTTACCTGTTCCTGCAGTAATACGCCTGGAATTGCCACGTTGAAACTATAAATCTATAGCTCATACGGTTCAAGTGTGCCCCACCTCCCGTACACCCCCTGAAATCAGGCACATTACAAAATGCCGCGGGCGCTCTGTAATGCGCCTGATACTGGCGTGTGGCAGGTTTAAAACTGTAGTGAACAGGGCTGCACTTGATGTCGGGCTGAAAAGACACCAGACTTTCATACATGTCGCCCATTGTGTGTATCTAACTTTATTTTGTGTTTATGTCCTGTATGAATTCTTTAAGAGCTAAATACATCATTACAGTGCATCAGTCAGTATGCCCTGCTTAACTCACAGCTCTTTGTACTGACAGGAGTACTGCAGGGTACTACTTTGGAAAAATATATGTATTACTTTTTATTTTTTTATTTTACTCTAGTCCTATGTTTCCTAAAATATGCAAGGTATATCCAATACACTTACCATGTATACATACACATATATATGCACACATATACACAGTAGCTCACAAAAGTGAGATTACCCCTCATATTTTTTGTAAATATTTTATTATATATTTTCATGGGATAACACTGACGATAACACACTTTGATACAATGTAAAGCCTTTATAACAGTGTAAATTTGGTGTGCCCTCAGAATAACTCAACATACAGCCATCAATGTCTAAACTACTGGCAACAAAAGTGAATACACCCCTAAATGAAAATAAACAAATTGTTCCCAATTTGCCATTTTTCCTCCACTATATTATGTGACTCAATAGTGTTACAAGGTCTCAGGTGTGAATGGGGAGTAGGTATTTTAAATTTGATGTTCTCACTCACACTATTATACTGGTCACTGGAAGTTCAACATGGCACCTCATTGCAAAGAACTCTCTGAGGATTTGAAAAAAGGAATTATTGCTCTACATAAAGATGGCCTGGGCTATAAGAAGATTGCCAACACTCTGCCACTGAGCTGCAGCATTGTGGCCAAGACCATACAGAGGTTTAACAAGACAGGTTCCACTTAGAAAAGGCCTCATTATGGTCAAAAGTTGAGTGCATATGCTCTGCATTAAATCAGAGATTGTCTGCCAGCATTGCTGCAGAGGTTAAGAAGAGTGGAGGTTCAGCCTGACAGTGCTCAGACCATACGCTGCACACTGCATCAAACTGGTCTGTATGGCTGTCACCCAGAAGGAAGCCTCTTTTAAAAATTATGCACAAGAAGGCCCGCAAACAGTTTGATGAAGACAAGCAGACTAAGGACATGGATTATTGGAACCAGGTCCTGTGGTCTTATGAGACCAAGATAAACTTATATGGTTCAGATGGTGACAAGCGTGTGTGGTGGCAACCAGGTAAGGAGTACAAAGACGAGTATGTATTGCCTGTATGTATTGTTCAAGCATGGTGGCAGGAGTGTTATGGTTTGGGGCTGCATGAGTGCAGCTGGCTGTGGGGAGCTACCATTCATTGAGGGAGCCATGAATGCCAACATATACTGTGACATACTAATACACAGCATGAAACTGGGCCACATAATGACCCCCAACACACCTCCAAGACAACCACTGTGTTGCTAAAGAAAATGAGGGTAAAAGTGCTGTACTAGCCAAGCATTTACACTGTTGTAAAAGCAGTATACTAACTACATTACATTGTATCAAAATGTGATATCTTCAGGGCATGTCACCGGATTATCCAACCGGTATTTGCTCTGTTTTTGCAGCCGTGCACGCTGCAGCAGAAGGACGCCTTTTCTCCTCTGTTTGAGGAGAAAAGCCCTCCCCCTTCGTATTGACTTGTTCATATTCTGCCCGGGCGGATGAATGAACGCGCTCAACCTTTTTTGGACCGCCGGCGGTCTTAAAAAAAAAAAACATCTGGTGGAAAATCCGTGCACTCAGTGTTGTCCCCTGAAAAGTTATACAGTGCCAAGCAAAAGGATAACAATGTTTTCAACTTTTGACTTTCAGGCTCCATATCTCACCATCCACTACAGTTTTAAACATGAGGCTACTATCACTTTGTAGACAATCATGTTGGCTATCTCATACATCATTTTGACTTGCAACTATTTAGCATATGCTTGGTTAAGCATTTTCTTGTTATGTAACTGCATTGTTACTTTTTTGCTCCTAAAAATCTAGACTTTAATTTTTATTATTTTGTTAGTATTTTGTAAATCCGTCTTTTGCTTTCAACACTGCCTGAATCCTTCTGGGCATGCTTTCGACAGAAATCTGATCCCAGGTGTCTTCTTCATGTTCCCAATGGTTGGTGCATACTTTTTCTTCAACTCTACCCACACGTGCACCCGTCAGACCCCAGCCTATTGACTTTCATCTCATCACTTTAAATTACACGTTTCCACTGTAAATTTCTACGGTTTCCACTGTAAAATTCTACTGTTCACTTTTCATACCTTTTGTAAACTCAAGCCAACGCTGCTTGTGATGATATTTTAGTCAAGGCTTCTTCACCTTTTTTGGGCCGTCATTCCAGTCCTGTGTAATGTGTGTCACATGATGCTTGCATGGATCTGTGATCTCACTATTACGAAGCATACGAGCCATCTCCACTACCATGTTTGTCATGCTAGAACCGATAGATTTTGTGATGAGTCAACTTGGTGACTCAAATATTCTGCCTGTTCGTCCACCTCTTGGCTTTGGAATGGTTGGATGGACTTCATCTCATATTCTTCGAGCTGTCATGACCTCACATGATGCAGTTTGGCAATTTTCTTGGCCAAGAGACCATTATCGATGAGCTGGATGATGCGGATTCTCTCTTCTTGGAAAATCTTCTTTATGTTGCTCTATGATTCAAAACAGTGACCTAATAAATCAATGAGCTATTAGTGAATGTGAGAATAGCTTGTAACTTGTAGTATACAAGAAGAAAAAGATTGTTCCACCACCAGGAGCAAAACAGTAACAATGCAATTACATGACAATAATCTGTATAACTAAGCATATGTTAAATAGTTGCAAGTCAAATTGATGTATGAGATAGCCAATATGTAGTGGATGGTGAAATATGGACCCTAAAAGTAAAAAGTTCAAAACATTGTTACCCTTTTTCTTGACACTTTAATACAAATATGTGAGGAGTGTACTCACTTTTATAAGATACTATATATATTTATTTTACTTTCTATGGCACTCACTCTCCGTTCCACTGCTCAAAAGCATTGCAGCAAGTTCTGGATTTATGGATTGTTCTCTACCAACTTCCCTGCAATATCCGGGACATCTGGGGCTGACCTGCTGCAGCTTTGGTGATGTATGTGAGCAAAGAAAAATATAACCGTAGAAATGTATCTATATACCTCCCAATAGAGATTGTGTCAGTTGTGTTTTTTTTTTTTTTTTTGCATTTTAAAGGTGCCTTATCTGGAGCCCGGGAAAGTTGGGAATATGATTCTGGAGCACGAGATCTTCAAAGTCCAGATCCACAAAATCATTCAGTTATGCAGAAATTTTTGGAGCTTGGGGGTAAAGCCACCACTCAAGCAGCGCTGCAAAGACTTCTTTCTCAAAGTTCGTGTCTTTCCAGCAATATAGGTGGAAGCTACCTGGAGCTTGCTAACACAGTAAGTTATCTCTATTTACTGCTTTCAGCAATAAATGTGATAATTGCAGCAAAACTGTGACATGACCGCAATATTTTAACAAAATCAATTGTACAATTTTGTAAAATAATTGAATACCTGCTAGTAGTAAACTAAGTGCCACAAACCCCCAAAAATATTGAGGCTGTGTTCAAATGTTTAGCTTATTAGGTTGGGTTCATATCAAATTGGATCATACTGCAAAACGTGAACGTTATAATGTGTATGTATCCTAAATGTACATTGTTTTGAGCATACACTTGACATTCATTTTTTTTTATACTAACTAGCTTCTCTATTGACTATCCTCTGTTTTTTCCCTGTAATGTGATAGGTAGGTTTGTGTATACTTTTATGACAGGTACAAACATATACAGTTGAAACCAGAAGTTTACATACACTATATAAAAAAGACACCAATGCATGTTTTTCTCTCTGTCTGCCATGAAATCAGAATAAACCTTACCCGTTTTAGGTCAATTAGGATTACCACAATTATTTACGTTTGCCAAATGCCAGAATAATGAGAGAGAGAATTTAAGGCATTTTTATAACTTTCTGCAAAGTCAAAAGTTTACATACATTTCATTAGTATTTGGTAGCATTGCCCTTAAACTACCGTATATACTCGAGTATAAGCCGAGTTTTTCAGCCCAAAAAATGAGCTGAAAAACTGTACCTCGGCTTATACTCGAGTCACTGTCTGCGCTCGGGCGCTGCGACGACCCGAGTGCCGACAGGGACGCTTCAGCTTATATGCGACTCCTCAGGGAGCGCATATAGCACAATGCCGAGTGAGCGCACAGTGTCCGGCGCTGCGCTAGGCCGGGGCACTGTCCGCGATCCCTTCACCTATATGCGACTCCTCCGGAGCGCAATCGGTGAAGGATACACGCGGGCACGAGCGAGCGCACGTGTCCGCAGTGGTTCCGGCCGGCGCAAGCAGCTGGGCCCGCATTTCCGCACAGGCAGCGTGTGAGCTGATGACGTCACCCGCCTGTGCCGAGAAGATGCAGGACAGCGCGCGGGACGCCGGACAGCGAGGAGGCGGAGCGGCGAGGGAGACGGAGCAGCGGGGAGCCAGGTAAGTGATTTTTTTAAATTTTTTTAAACTGCCGATACCTGCCTACAGCCGGCCCTATACCTGCCTACAGCCGGCCCTATACCTGCCCTATACCTGCCTACAGCTGCCTATACCTGCCTACAGCAGGCCCTATACCTGCCCTATACCTGCCTACAGCTGCCTATACCTGCCTACAGCCTGCCCTATACCTGCCTATGGGACCATATACCTGCCTATGGGGCATTACCTGCTATTTGTAGGCAAATACCTGCCTATAATCTCTTATGGGGGACATATGACTGCTATTACATGCCTATGGGCCATATACGTGCCATTTGGGAATATACCTGATATAGGGCCATATATCCGCTATAATTGCCTATGGGGACATTAAACTGCCTATGTAATTTTATTGGTATCCATTTTTATTTTTAAAATTTACCAGTACCGCTGCATTTTCTACCTAGGCTTATACTCGAGTCAATAAGTTTTCCCGTTTTTTGGGGCAAAAGTAGGTGCCTAGGCTTATACTCGGGTCGACTTATACTCGAGTATATACGGTATATGACTTGGGTCAAACATTTTGAATATCCTTCCACAAGCTTCTCACAATAGTTGGTATGAATTTTGTCCCATTCCTCCTGATAGAACTGGTGTAACTGAGCCATATTTGTAGGTTACCTTGCTCGCACCTGCCTTTTCATCCTTGCCCATAAATTTTCAATAGGATTGAGATCAGGGCTTTGTGATGGCCACTCCAAAACATTGACTTGGTTATCCTCAATCCACTTTGTAACCAGTTTGACAGTATGCTTTGGGTCATTGTCCATTTGGAAGACCCATTTCCGCTCAAGCTTTAACTTCCTGGCTGATGTCTTGAGATGTTGCTTCAGTATTGCCACATAATGTTCTTTCCTCATGATGCCATCTATTTTGTGAAGTGCACCAGTCCCTCCTGCATCAAAACAACCCCACAACATGATGCTGCCACCCCCGTGTTTCACAGTTGGGATGGTGCTCTTAGGCTTCCAAGCTTCTCCCTTTTTCCTCCAAACATAACGATGGTCATTATGGCCAAACAGTTCAATTTTAGTTTCATCAGACCACAGGACATGTCTCCAAAAATGTAGGTCTTTGTTCCTGTGTGCATTTGCAAACATTAATCTGGCTTTTATATGTGTCTTTTGAAGTAATGGCTTCTTCCTGGCAGAGTGTCCTTTCAGCCCATGTTGATATAGTACTCGTTTCACTGTGGATAGTGACACAATCTTACCAGCTTCCGCCAGCATCTTCACGGGGTCTTTTGCTTTTGTTCTTGGGTTGATATGCACATGTTGGGCCAACGCATGTTCATCTCTGAGACACAGAACCCATCTCCTTCTTGAGTGGTATGATGGGTGGAGACGGGTTTGTACTTGCGTATAAGTGTTTGTACAAATGAACAAAGTACCTTCAGGTATCTGGAAATTGCACCCAAGGATGAACCAGATCTGTGCAAGTCCACAATTCTCTTCCTGATATCTTGGCTGATTTCTTTAGACTTTCCCATGATGTTACATACAGAAGCAGTGGGTTTCTGGTGTGCATTAAAATACATCCAGAGGTGTGTCTCTAATTAACTCAGATGTTTTCCAGAAGCTTCCAAAGACATGACATCATCATACGGACTGTTCCAGATTGTTTAAAGTCATAGTAATCCTAGTGTATGTAAACTTTTTACTTTGCAGAAAGTAATAAAAATGCCTTCAGAAATTCTCTCATTATTCTGGCATTTGTCAAATATAAATAATATTGGTTCCTAACTGACCTAAAATGGGTGAGTTTTATTCTGATTTCAGGGTTTTGATAGTGAGAAAACAGGGCCATATATTTTCTTTGTTTTTAAAAGTGTTGTAAACTTTTTTCGATTCAACTTATGCTTAAAAAGGGGACACAAAAAAATTGACTTTTTGCCCAATAGGCGTACACTTAAAGAAAAATTAAAAAAAATACACTGTAACCCTGCGTCCTCCATCTGTCACAAACAAAAAAAAAAGGATACATGACGTAAGCTCATGAAATGGATACTAATGAGATACTCTGTGGAAATATGTCCAGCTATAGAAGTCAATGTATACGTTAATGTACACGTTTTTATCATAAAAAATGTATGCGTTAGACTAGTGAATTAACATGATGTGAACCTAGACTTAGGTGCAGTTTTTGCAGTCAAAACTAATCATTGATTTAAAATAAGAAGTCTTAGGGCGACATCTATGAATTTGCATTCACCATTTTTTTTAACTTGGCCCCCGACAAAAACCATTTTTCAAAAATTTTAGATATGAGGGTGTATAATAAAACAGTTTGAATAAAAGTGTTTTCCTCCAAACTTTTTGGGCATAAATTTTAAATTGGGGCCAAAATTTGCATGGAATTTTTTTTTTCTCAAACTTTGGTGCTTTTCTCCCCAGCCAGGGAATGCCCCCAAAAAAATGTTCCGCCAGAGATTGCCTCCTTTTCCCAAATACCAGCCAGAGAGTCCCTTTCCTCAATGGTCCCTGCCAGGGGTGCCTCCATTTTACAATACCAGCCAGAGGAGTGCCTCCATCAACTGTCCCTCCCAAAAGAGAGCCCCTCCATATATTTACCAGCCAGGAGTGCCTCCATAAACTGTCCCAGCCAGAGATTTGCCTCCATAAAACTGTCCCTGCCAGAAAAGTGCCCCCAAATCAACTGTCCCACCAAAGAGAGTGCCCCCATTTTACGGGGGCCCAAACCACCCACGGGGGATCAACTGTGATTTTACAGGGAAAAAAAACCCCACGGGGTTCAGCTGGGGTTCTATAGGCCCCAAACCGGGGGACCCTAAAATGGAAAACTGCCCACAGGGCCCAAACTGTGATTAAAGGGCCCAAATTTTGTGATCTACGGGGACCAACCCCCCCACAGGGATAAAGCTGTGATTCCCAGGGGAAGCCCCCAAATCACAGGGTCAGCTTGTTTTAAAGGGGGAAAAACCCGGATACAGAGTTGAGCTGTGATTTACAGAAAAAAACCCAAACCCACGGGGGATTACCCTGTTTTCTATGGGGAAAAAACTGTGATCTACAGGGGAAAAAAAACCGGGACTAAGGGTTTGCTGTGATCTACGGGGGGGACTGCCCAAAAGGGATCAGCTGGTTGATTTTAGGGGGGACCCCCAACTGCCCAAAAGGGATCAGCTGTGATTTTTTTTTGGGGGGAAAAAACTAAATCTACGGGGGAAAACCGCACCACGGGGGATCAGCTTTTAAATCTCGGGGCCCCAATCCCCCCACGGGGTTTTCCCAGCTGTGATCCAACACTATCTTTTCTTTCCCCTTTTTTAAACCGCAATTCCCCTCCCCTCCCACTTTTTGGGCCTTTACCCCCAAAATTTTCCTCGCGGGACAATAAAACTCTACATCCCCCCCTGTTTTAAACCCCCTCACACCTGTCTGCTGCCCCAAACCTCTTCCCCACTTTTAAATTGCCCCCCGTACCACAAAAACCCTGCCAAACTCCCGGTCTACCCTTCTCCCACCTGCTCACCCTCCCCACTGTCCTTCGGGGGACATACCCCCAAAACCCGGGGGCCCCCTAAAGCAAAATTCCCCAACCTTTGCCTCTCCCTCCTCGAACGATTCACCACTACAAATTCCGCAAACCCCCTTCAACCGGATAAACATCCCCTTGACCCTCCCTCCCCCCCCCTTATCCCTCCCCTTGGGGAGCTCTCTGGAATGCACGGTCTGTACGTAAAAAAATTTCTCATACATACATGACTTTTTCCCTTTCTCACGCAACTTATTTTCCTTGGCCCCCCCCCCCCCCCCCCCTTTGGGGACTAAAACCCCCTGGCGCCCCCCTCTGACACTGTTCCCCCCCCGACTCTTTTTTAGCGGCCCCCAAACTTCCCCAACACCCCCTCCCCCTGGGAAAACCCGATGGGGGGAGGCAGGGGCCTCCTCCTGTCTGACCCCTGCTACTTTGCCCCCTGCCCCATCTCTCCCCTTCCCCTTTCACCCCTTCTTCCCCTTTGAGGTGCCTCTGCCCGGGCATCTACCCCCCCCCTTCCGACCTCCAAAGTGGTGTTGTTTTGCCCCCCCGCCCGGCCCTGCCACTGCCTTTTTTGGGACCACTTTTGTTTCCCTGGCTTCTCCAACTTTCTTTCCAACCGACATCCCCACTTTTATCAGGGGGGGATTTCCCAAACATCCCTTTCGAAAACCCCCCCAACCTCGGGCTTCCAACAAACTCCTTTCACTTGCTCCTCCTTTGACCTCCCCCAGTGGCCCTCGGGAACCCACTCAAAAAAGATGGCACACCTGGGTCCTCTTCATCACCCGCCCGGCCCCTTCGGCCACTCTTAACTCCCCCAACACCCTTTTTCTGCCACAACCTGTTTTCCCCCTTTCCCCTATCTCCTCCCACTCCTCCCCTGTCCTTTTCCCAAGTACGCCCCGCAGGAACCTACAAAGCCTCCCATTTTTCCCCTCTCTCTAAACTCTCTTGCACCCTTTTTTTCAAATTTTCCCTCCTCATTTTGCCCCAGACGCAGCCCCCCTTTTTCTACAACCCCCCAAAATTCACCACCCCCGGGGACTCAGTCGCCCCTCTCACACCAACGAACCCGAAAAAATCAACCCGGGGAAAATTTGGAACACAGACTCCACTAAACAAATGAGGGTTGGGCTTCCAGGGGTCCCCGAACCCGCGGGAAAAAAAAACTCACCCCCTTTGATGATTTCCCAACCTCTACAAACAATCCGGCATACTTTAAAAAATTTGCACTCCCCTTTCCCAAAATTGGGACAATTTCACACCCCCCCTGCCCCACAACCCCGCAATTATTAAAACCTTAACTTTCTTCTCCGTCCCCCAAAGGCCCTCCTCCCCCATCCCCCCTTTTCACCCAGACCCCTTTACCATTCACTTCCTTCAGAAAGATAAACCCCACTTCAGGAAAGTTCAGCCCCCCAGTCCCCCCCACCCTCCTTACCCTTGCAAATTGCTTTTTCCCCCTTTAACTTGTTTTCCCCTTGGTACTCATGACAAGCTTTTCCTCTTTACTGTCCAAACCCAAACCCCCAAACTACCGGGTTGTTTGTCCCCTGCCTTCCCCCTTTCCCCAGACCCCCATTTGCTTTTTTAACCAAAGGGCCCTAAACCCATCTTTAAACCTAAATTCACTAACCTCTGGCATCTTCCCCCTTTTGCCTTTAAACATGTCCCTATCACTCCAATCCTTAAAAAAAAAAACCCTTAAACCCTCTTTGCCCAAATATTCCCCCCCTTTTCTCACGGCTCCCTTTTGTTTCCCAAACTCCTCGAGCGCACGTCTATCTTAAAGCTGTCCCCCCTCCTTTCCCCCAAAACTCTCTTCTTGACCCTTAAAATTTCTGGTTTCTGACCCACCATTCTACCGAAAACCCCCCTTTAACCCAAAAAATTAACTAATGCCCCTATTTAAACTGAAATTCCCCTCTTTGCCACTCTTGTTTCCTTTTTTAGACCTGCCCTTTCCCTTTTGACATCTCAAAACCCCTTTTTCCTCCTGTACTTTTTCCTTTTCCTCCCTGGGGCCTTCAGGGGACTTGGCTTTTTTGGGAAATCCCCTCGTACCTACGGGTTCGGACTTTAGGCGTCTCTCATTCTCGCTCCCCCTCCTCCCCATGGCCTCTTTCTGTTGGTGTCCCCGGGGGGGTCAGTCCTGGGTTTTTTTAAAATTTTCCCTCTTTTTTAACTGGGGGCCCCTCGGGTCGGGCTTTTGCCCCCCACAGGGGTTTTTTCTTTCCAAACCGTTTTGTGCGATACCAAAACTTACTTTCTCTGGCCCGATGCCCACTTCTCTACCCCCCGGGAATCCCTGATGTTGTCCCCCCTTTTCCTCCTTTTCTCATCAGTTTTCCTAAAATTTAAATGGGGGGGAAAACAAAAACTCATCTTTCTTTCCACCTTTCCAAATTCTCCCCCCTCCCCCTTGATCTCCTTTCTCAGTCAGGGCCCTCTACACTCTAACCTTTTTCGGGAAAGTCCGTTTGCCTTGGGGTTAACCCTTTGCCCTCCGGCTTTTATCTTTAAAAAACCCCAATTCCAAAACCCTTTTACCTCTGCCTGGCCGCCTCCACCTGAAAAACTTCTCCCCGCACCCCGTTCTTTCCTAAAACAAATGACACTAAAAAAAATGCGGGGTCCGGGGCCTTTGTCTTTCCCCCCCCTTTGGATACTGCAACACCCTTTCCTCTGGGGCCCCTCCATCTAGCACCCCTTGCCCCCCTTTCAATTTTTTCCTCAACTTTTGTGCCCGTCTTTCCAATCTCCCCCTCCTACTCCTTCCCTTTCCCCTCCCCAATTCCCTTCACTGCCCCCATTGCCCAGCGAAAAATTTCAAGGGGTCCGAAACCATGCCTACAAGGGTCCCTTGACCTCCCCCCCCTTTAACATCTCTGCCCCAAATTTTCCCAAAATTATCTCCCTCATGCAATCTCCGCCCTCACGGGCCCTTTTCCTTTTTGGCTCCCCCCCTTTTCAGCCCCCTCCAAAAACCGTCCCCAAAGATTTTCCCCCGGGGTTTCACCCCAACTCTGGAACTCAGCCCCCAAACGCTCCCCTCCACTTTCACCAGCTTCAAAAGCAATCTTTTAAAACCCCAATTCTTCGGTTTGGCCTTTTAAACCCCTACTTTTTAAACCCTTTTGCTGTCACTCTTCCTCCCAAATTAATGTCTCCCCTTTAAACCTCCGGTCTCCCCCCTCCCTTTTTAAAATTGTAACCCCTGGGCGGGTAGGGTCCTCTCCCCTCGGGCGTCCCAAATTTTGTCATTAATCACTTATCACTTTTAATATTTTTGGATTTAAATTTTAATGTATTAACCCCCTAATGTACAGCCCCCGGGAAAATAAAATGGGCTTTAAAATAAAAAATTTTAATAATTCTAAAACATTTTAAAATTTGTTGTGCCATCTATAAAAAGAGTGTGGCTAGATTTTTTTTGGCACAATTATGCAAAAAAAAATTTTATAGATGTCGACCTTGTTTTTCCCTTGGGTGTTTTTGTCCTGCCTTAGGAGTGACTGAATGCATTTTTGCTTCCTATCCCCAAGGGACCTAAAAAAACGCTGTTTTTTTAATGGGAGAAAATTTTTTTAAAATTTAAATCACAGCTAGACAGCTTTAAAAAATTAGAGAATATACACTTATTCACAGAGAAATCTAATGCTCTTTTAAGACTTCACTTTTAATAATTCAATTAAAATTGTATACAGAATAAGCCACTAAGCCCCCTTAAGTTTCCCAAAATTTGGAAAAACTAAAAAAAAAAAAAAAAACCCCCCCAAAATTGCCCTCATATAGGGTGGGGTATCCCAATCTGGGTATACATATGTGATGCAGGATCATCTTCAGAATGCTATAGGATAAATATGCGGAGTATATATGAGAGTAACCTATACTCACGATGTCACACACCCTAAAGTCTCTACCTTGTTGGGGTACCCGGCCCGAAACAGACAACCCTGTATTTCTCACTCTTGAAACTCCTGTAAAAGCCCTATGTTTAAACTATTATTTTAGGATATATTTAGATACCCTAAAATAATTGTTTCTATATACGGCTTTCATCACATTATATACCTGGATTGAGATACACGTATATTGGTGAGTTTTTTTTTTCTATTCTTTCCAGGTTCAGATATATGAATGCTTGGTTGCTTATTTTGTATACAATTTTGTAATTAAATCTAATTTAGAACACGGGTGACAGTTTTTTTTTTTTGTTGATTGTGTTTTTGATGCACTTAAATATGCAATGAGGCACATTTATTAAGACAATTGTGCCACAATTCTGGCACAACGTGTGCCAAAAAGTACTGGTGTACATGCTTGAAACCACATTTTATTATTATTATGTTATGCATTAACTGGAAGATCCAGAAAACTATCATGTCCATTTTAATTGTAAAACTGTATTCGTGAAGCATTCTGTTATGGGGCTTTAGTGGCACCTCTGTATAGTACAGTATGGTACTACATGTTGTATACGGCTCTTTACATGTACCAGGAAGAGTGGCTCCTTTCGACACCTGGTAAGGGAAGCCCCATTAGTGCACATTTTTATGGAAATGGTACCAGAATTCTGGCGTACACCACATTTATTATGTTTTTTAGACCGTTTCGAGACACTAAATCGTCTTGGTCAACAAAGGGGCCATGGCCTTGTAAAGTGAACGTGGTGTTGTGTGCAGCACCATGCAGCAAAAATGCGGCAAAGTTTTGGCGTAGTTAGTGGCGTAAAGTAATAGAACTAATACTAGGTGTAGAATTAGACTAGATAGTTCTAACATGCACCATATTTATCAACACTAAGTAGATGTGGTGCATTATAAAACGGTCTAGTCTAACTTTAAACTGTCCTAGACAGTATTAATAAATCTGCCACAATATGACAATATGTGAACCCAGCTCATCTTAAGTAGGGCTTTATGATAACAAAAATGTACCTCTTTTTACCAATACTTGTAATCGCTGTCTAGTGTTTTTTTCTTATTTAGCCTTTAAGCAAACAGTGGGGGCTTCAAACATAGTCATTCACTTTCCCCTGTAAAACTGTTAGGCCTCGTTCACACGGCTTATTTGGGCACGGATTGGCGCCGTACTCCGCGCCGGATTTGCGCTTCAGTATGGCGCCAATCCGTCCCTGTCATTACGGTAATCCACTGCTCTCATAGAGAACAGTGGAATCCGTCGCTCCTCCCCGCTCGGCAAATCCGCCGCGGGGGGAGAAAGTGACATGCACATTATTTACGGCGCGGACGCGCCATAAACAATGCATTGTCTATGGGGCCGGGAGCGTCGACCCGCCGCGCTCCGGCCCCGCCCCCGCCCGCCCCTTCGTCACGGCGGATTTGTGAGCTCAATACGGCTCACAAATCCGTCGGGAATAAGCCGTGTGAACACGGCCTTAGGGTAAACCCACAAGTTTTGGCTGGGGATCACTAATATTCTTGGTCTCAACAGTATGAGATGGTGCAAAGTATTATTGGACAGCAAGGCGAAGATTTCCCAATGTCCATAAATGGTAAAATCACAAAAAACTTGACAATCCTCTAAATTTTATATATATCAACTCCCAGAGTTGATTTCTTCACACCAAGCTGCTTGCCTAGTGCAGATTCAGTCTTCCCATCCTGGTACAGGGCTACAATTTTGATTCTGGTGTCCTTCAACAGCTCTTTGGTTTTCACCATAGTGGAGTTTGGAGTGTGACTGTTTGAGGTTGTGGCAAGGTATCTATTATATGATGAGTTCAAACACGTGCCATTTACTACAGTAATGAGTGGAGGACGGGGAAAGGAGCCTCTTAAAGAAGTTGTTCCCAGGTCTGTGAGAGCCAGAAATCTTGTTTGTAGGTGACCAAATACTTATTTTCCACCATAATTTGAAAATAAATTCTTTCCAAATCAGACAATATGATTTTCTGGATTTGTTTTTTCATTTTGTCTCTCATAGTTGAGCTCTACCGATAATGTCAATTACAGGCCTCTCATCTTTTTAAGAGGGAGAACTTGCACAATTGGTGACTGACTAAATACTTTTTTTCTCCACTGTATACAGAATATCCAGCAACCTAGAAGACTCATGATGATGGTCCAATATGGGTATCTACTTTGTCAGTCAGGTGACATAATATAGATCAGGGGTTCCCAAACTCCAGTTCTCACGCCCCACCAACAGGTCATGTTTTCAGGATCTCCCACAAATGCATGACAATAATTTATTCACTGTGCAGCATAATTAACCCCTTACGTCAGGGGCCCGTTTTGGCCTCTCTGGCAGAGCCCCTTTTTTTTTTAAAATTTCATGTGTCACTTATGTGGAATCTTTTTGACATTTTAAAACTACCCAGGGGTTTTTTTTCAGAGATTTTTTTCTCGTGACACATTGGCTTTAAGTGAAAAAATTTTTTGGTCCAAAAAATGTTGTTTATTTGTGAAAACTAAAATCGAAAAAAAATTTGAAAAATTTACCAATTTTAAACTTCAAAAATTTCTGCAAGTAAGACAGTGTTATTCCACTCAAAATAGTTTTAACTACCATCCCCATATGTCTGCTGTAGTTTGGCACATTTTTTTAAGTGTTTTTTTTTTTTTTTACGAATTAGGGGGCTTGAAATTTAGTGAAATTTCAAATTTTCAAAAAAATTTGCAATATACATTTTTTGGGACCAGTGCATTTTAAAGGACTTTGATTGCCTGTATTTTGGGAAACCCCCATAAATGCCCTCATTAAGAAACTAACCCTTAAAAATTTAAAAAGCTCATTTAGGAAGTTTATTAACCCTTAGGTGTTTCACGGGAATTTTAAAAAAAAGTGGAAGTGAATTTCAAAAATTTCCTTTTTTTTTTTCGATTTTAAATTTTTATACATTTTTCACAAGGAATCGGTAAATGTGATCATGGATATGCAACTTAATATGATTCCCCCCCTTTTTGCTGTTTTAGGAATCCCTTGTGGCCCCAGATTATTTGGTAAAAAACAAGCCCAGAATAGGGGGAAACCTACTGTACTTGGGGGTTTATTTTATTACGATTTTATTTAGGGGCATTTAGGGTTTTCGGACACCCTAAAGGGGCTAAAAAATTAATAACTCCCCAAAAAAAACCCCTATTGGAAAATCACCCTTCGGAAATTTTCGACCCCACAGGTTTTTCACAAAAGTTTTTTTGCGTTGGGGTGTGAAAATTAAAAAATTTTTTTTTTTTTCCAATCTGCAATTTTAGTAAAAATTTTTTAAATTTTTACAAGGCATCCTGGTTTTAAAAAAAAGCCCCCCCAAAATTTTTAAAGGTTTTCTTAAAAGTTGGGCCCTTCCCCTACATGTGGGGGGAAAAAATGTGTTTGGGGGGAGGGCGGGGGGTTTAAAAAAGGGAGGGAGCGCTATTTGGGGTTTTGGAAACCCAGATTTTGGGGGGGGCATGTGCATTTACAAACCCCCCAAAGTCCCCAAAATTCAGGTAAAAACCTTCCGAATTTCCCCCCTTTTTGGGGTTTTACAGCACGCCTCATAGATCTAATCTAGGGGGGTATTGTACTTTTTGGGGGTGCACAGGTTTTCCCAAAATTTTGTTTTTTTTTTGTTTTGGGGGCCAGGGAAAATGGGGGGGGAAAACGCAATTCCACCATTTTTTTTGGGGCTTAAATTTTTTTTCAGGTTACCGTGCAGTATAAATGCAGGAAATCTTTACTATGGGGGGTTCGGTAAAATTGCAATGATTGATTTTATTGGGGTTTTTTTAGTTTTATTTTTTTTTCAAAATAAAAAATTGGTCAAAAAAAAAATTGCTTTTTTTATTTTGGGCCCTGTTTGTTTTAACCAAAAACATTTATGGGGGGATATCCCGCTTTGATAAATTTTTTTTTAAGGTTTTTGGGGGCTTTTTTTGAACAAAATCCCAGCTTTCCTGGTATTTATTTTTTTTTTTTTTTTATTTTTTTAACGCGGTAAACCGTCGTATAACCGCCCAAAACTAGTTTTAAATCAGCAGGTCGATACGATTCCCAAGGGGATCCCCAAATTTTGGGTATTTTTTTTTTTATGTTTTCTGTTTTTTAACAATATAAAAACATTAATTAAAAGGGGAAAAACACTTTTTTGGGCATCCCCTTTGTTTAAAGAGCCTTAACTTTTTTTATTTTTTTGTTTTCCGGAGCTGTTTTAGGGGCTTTTTTTTTTCCCGGGGAAGAGTTGACTTTTTTTTGGTAAAATTTTTTTGGGGGGACAAAAATTTTTGAAAAATTTTTAAAATCCGTTTTTTGGAAGCGGGTGAAAAAAATTATGCAATCCGGTAGTTTTTTTTTTTTTTTTAAAAAGCGCCCCAACCTTTTGAAAGTTTCCATGACCGTTAGTTTTTCTTTTTGGGTCGATACTTTTTGGGCCAATCCCCTATTTATACATTTTTTTTTAAATTTTTTTAAAGCATTAAAAAAAAAAAAATTTTTTTTATTGGGGTTTAAAAAAATTATTTATGATCATGTCTTCTGGGCCATAATTTTTTTTTTTTTTTTTCCGGGTTTCACGAGGGAAAGGGACTTTTTTTTTTGGGGGAAAATGAAACTGATTTTTTTTAGGGGGTTTACAACTTTGGCGTTTTTTTGGGTTTTTTTGACGCTTTTTATTTCCCTTTTTTATGTGCTGCAGGATGTCAAAAAATTTCCGGCCAAAAAATTTCTGGGATGTTTTTTGTTTTTTTGGGCATTCCCCGGTACGGGTTTTTTTTCGTGCTGTTTTATGGGGGGGTTTTACGGTCCGGGTGTCCTTGGTTTATTTATTTTTTTTGGGGGTATTTTTTGGGGGGGGGGCGTTGGCGGGTTTTTTTTGGGGGTGGGGAAAGGGCGGGGTCGGGGGGTTTTTTAAGGGGGGGGGTTTTTTTTTTTCCCTTTTGGGGCATTTTTTTCTCTTTTTTTCTTTTTTTCAAAACGAAATTTTGGGTTTGCTGTTAAAAGGGAAAAAGGCCAGGGCACAGTACTAGTACTGTGAAACTGGTCCCCAAAGGGAAAAAATCCCCTGCCCACCTTGCCTACAATCCCGTTGCGGGAGGGGTGCCGTCACTGTTTTGCCCCCGGGGAAAGTGCCGTTCATTCCCGAGAAAATCAGACAGGGGGATCGGTGCCCCCACTATAGTCCCCGGCAGCCCCCCCGGGGAGCAGGCAGGGGGGACCCTAATCCTCCTGCCGGCGGTTTCTTATCGCCCCAAATGACGGGGGCTCCGCCCGGGCCGCGGGTGATCGGCATGTGACCAGCGGTAATTTACCGCTGGTCCCATGTTGCGATCGCGCGCTGTTCGCCAGGACGTATGCATACATCCATTTGAGAGAAGTCGCTTCCCGCTAGGGCGTATCCATACGTCCTATGTCGGGAAGGGGTTAAATCACTTGTGCACTTCTAAGGAAAGCCAGAAAACATGACCTGATGGTGGGGCGTGAGGACTGGAATTTGGGAACCCCTGATATAGATTTTGGCTGATACCCTGTTGCCTCATTTGTGATTAAATGTTAAAAGCAAATGTATCACTTTGAATACATTACAAATTGACACGCCTTGGTTATATACAGCCAGGTCCTGACTGATAAATCCAATAAAGCACTTTAATATGTTCTAATGTACAATAACAACATTTTAAAGGGAATGTTCATGTAAAAATACATGTCTGGTTTTCCAGAAACAGTGCCACATCTCTTTCTGGGTTTGTTTATGGTATTACATGTATTACATTCAATCGATGTAATTGGGGCTGAGCTGCAATATAGGAAAGAAACCAGTGAAAAGATGTGCCGCTGTTTCTAGAAAATCAGCTATGTTGTGTTTTTCAACTACATCAAAAATGCAAGCAATTAAAAAATGCAATCATTGTTTCATTAATGCAGTTGGTTTTGTAACTAACTCTCACTTGGAAACAGGTGAAATTGGGGTCAATTAAAAAAGCGCATGTGTTTTTAAGTGCTTTTGATTTTGTTGTGCTTCTGTTACATCTTTCAACTGCAACATGAGAATCCAGCCTAAGGTTTTGTCTACACAGCACAGGAATACCATGGGTTTTTGGCGGATTCAGTATTTTGAATGTGCCGAACATCCGCCGGTATCCTGTGCTACATAGACTAAAATAAAAAATCTGTGCTGTAGTCTTTTACTGTAGAGTTTAGAATCCAACAGAGTAGGCAACATGTTGTGTACTCTACTCGGATTTGTCGTCAGCCCCGTACATTGAATGTACAGGGCCAACGGCAAATCTGAAAACCGACCGATGTTGCTGCCCGGCAATGTCGAGATGCTGTCGGATTATGGATGACTTTTTGATATCTATTGTGTGGACTTGGCCTAAGGCTGTTTTCTCACTTTGCATTACTCCATGTGTTTTTGTTGAATGCAGGTAGTTATTGTTACTATGGGTTTGTCATGTCAAGGGAGGTGCAGTGAGCCCTGACTGGAACCCAGCCCACTGTCCCTGCCTGCTTGACGTGCTGCCCTAGACTGCAAACACCAACTGGGCGACAGTCCGTGCGCTGCTAAAGTGCTGGGGCCGTCAGGAGGAAGAAAGGTCAGACAGTCCGGGTCAATACCAAATCGGGAACGCCAAGCCACAAATCAGAACCAGAGAGTAAACATAAACAAGCTGAGGTCAAAAGCCAAACGGGAGCGAGGTACAAAATCAGAAGACAAGCCGGGGTCAGGAGAACAAGCCGAGGTCAGGTACACGGGTAAGCAAACAACAGTACAGGTAGCAAGGCAGCCAGGAAATATCACAGGCGCTGCACTTGGCCTTCAGGGAGTTTAAATGGGATTCCCGGACACCGCCCCAGCAGCCGATTGGAGCGGCCTCTGGGTCCTCCCATTGGCTGGTGCGACACGCCCCCTGTCCGGAGTGGCTGGACCTCTGTCACTCACAGAGCTACCAGCAGACTGTCTGTCAGGGTGGGGTCGCAATTCAGCTGCTGCAGAGTGTTGCTCTCTGCAAACTGAGCGCCGCCTAGCCCCGACAGGGTTCTTTTGTTGCATTTTTAGCTGCAGTATGAGAACCCACCGTAACCACAATCAGGGGCGTTGCTAGGGTCCTAAAACATCCGGGGCTCGGGCCCTTTGTGTTTTGCTCAGTAGGGCTGGGTTCACACAACATTTTTCACGCCTCATTGTGAACTGCGGATGTTTTTTTACAGAGAAAACCTTCTGTTCCTGTCACTAATTTTCTGCACATTCCACACAGATCCCGTCCATCTCCTCAGCAGTCACTGTACAGTAAAAATCACCAAAGACAAATTTACTTTTTCAGAACTTCTCACCTTCATATGACAATACCCTAAACAGTCACCAAAACATACACCGATACATGGAGCAAATCTACCAGACAAGTGATTGTTACTAAAACCCTCCTACAAAACCAAGACCCAAAACTATTACTACTTAAGGCTCAAATAATCCTGCCAGACCCTGACCAACGCGACCACCACCTGTGACCATCAGCTATACACAGGCTCTGATTACATATACCACCGCCATACAGTGACCAGATAGTGGTAGAAACTAGTTGTATGTAGGCTCTACAGACATATATAGTGATTACCCTGCTGTTACATTTAGTTAACTCACCGGAGACGTCTTTTCTGATCGCGTCGTTCACTTTCCCTTTTCTTCTCACATCCGGTTCTCACCCTTCATGCTGATTGCTCCCGGCCATAGACTCGACCCTGATGATTTCGACACAAATATCTTATAATCCTCACATTTCCAGCAACTCCTTAATTATAGGTATAGCAGTCACCTCAGTTAGGTATATAGGGGCACTGAAGCAGTATATGGGGCCACAGGCAGGTATATGGGGCCACAGGCAGTAGAAAGGGGGCCACAGGCAGTATATATAGGGGGACACAGGCAGTATATAGGGGGCACTGAGGCAGTATATGGGGGCACTGAGGCAGTATATGGGGGCACTGAGGCAGTATATAGGGGCCACAGGCAGGTATATGGGGCCAAAGGAAGTATATAGGGGCACTGAGGCAGTATATGGGGCCACAGGCAGTATATGGGGGCACTGAGGCAGTATATAGGGGCCACAAGAAGGTATATAGGGGCACTGAGGCAGTATATAGGGGCACTGAGGCAGTATATAGGGGGCCACAGGCAGTATAGGGGGGGCCACAGGCAGTATATGGGGGCCACAAGCAGTATATGGGGGGCACAGGCAGGCGTATGGGGGCCACCGGCAGACGTATGGGGGCCACCGGCAGGTATATAGGGCCACAGGCAGGCATATGGGGGCCACAGGCAGGCATTATAGGGGCCACAGGCAGGCATTATAGGGGCACAGGCAGGAATATGGGGGCCACAGGCAGAATATGGGGGCCACAGGCAGGCATTATAGGGGCACAGGCAGGAATATGGGGGCACAGGCAGCATATGGGGGCCACAAGCAGGGATATGGGGGCCACAGGCAGGCATTATAGGGGCACAGGCAGGCATTATAGGGGCCACAGGCAGGCATTATAGGGGCCACAGGCAGGCATTATTGGGGCCACAGGCAAGTATATAGGGGCCACAGGCAGTATATGGGGGCCCAGGCAGTATATGGGGGCCACAGGCAGGCATAATGGGGGCCACAGGCAGTATATGGGGGCCACAGGCAGTATATGGGGGGCCCAAGGCAGTATATGGGGGCACAGGCAGGGGTAGAGGGCCACAGTCAGGCATTATAGGGGCACTGAGGCAGGTAAACGCTATAAAAATAACAACATTATACTCACCTTATACTCCCGGCGAGCGCGCTCAAGTCCTCATTCAGCCGCGCTCCTCCGGCAGCTCCTCGGGCGCACGGCCTATGACGCGCTGTGCGCCCGAGGACAGGCAGTGTCGTGATGACATCACATCATCGCGACGCTGCCGGCTGAGGCGCACGGGGCCGGGTGGTCCTCAGCGCTGTGAGGACCCGGCGGCCTCGCGGTGTAGGACCTGCGGGTCCGACACTGTCTGCGGGGCAGGGAGCGCTCGCTTTCTGCCCCGCAGAAGCCCTCAGCTGTGTGTGCGTCCAGTGGACGCCCATGCAGCTGAAGAGCCAGTCGGTGCTCCAGGCCCAGTGCAGAGGCCTGGAGCCCGGGAGACTCGGGGCACAGGGTGTTTTATTCGGGGCCCGAGCCCCGAATAAAACAGCCTAGCGACGCCCCTGACCACAATAACGGATTACTCACTTGCAATACCTTTCCAAACAATTTAGGAAACAGAAAAAAAAAAAAAACCAAGAACGCCACAAAGCTGCACTGTGTCAAAGCACCCTTAAAGGGGTTGTCTCACCACACTATTTCACAGAGCCAGCAGCAGCTTTAGATTCATGCATCCTGTCTCTTATAGCAGTGATTAGCATATCAGCTCAGCATTCACAGCTCTTCTAATAGCACCGACATGAGAGCATAAGATGTTATGTATAAGTGCAGAGAACTACACAGCTCAAACTAAAGAAACAAAGGAGACTAATTACTTGCTTGAGATAACACGCTGTTCTCAAGCTGCCGGTGTCCGACCTGTGGTGATGTCACTACTTGTTAGCAGATAAGAAAAATAGCAGAGAGAGAAGGGGAGAGCAGGTCGGTAACCTAAAGAAACCTGTGTCAACTCAAAGCTGATAAGATATATATTATCTCAACAAAGCCAAAAAATATAGCAATATATTTGGAAAAAACTCTTCAATTTTTGGTCCCTACATGTTTAAAGCTAATCTTTGTACAGATACAACCCATATAAAGGAAAACCCAGAAATTGAAATCTTACATGTGTAGAGTGTTGGATTTGTTTAAATGATCATAGTCATTTTCTGCATTTAAATTATAATGAACATGAAGCTGAGCAAGTCACTTTTCATTTTGGGGACTTGAGTTAAAATTCATCTGTGATTCCCTTAGGATTGCAGCTTTAAATTATATGTGCCAGAAATCTAATTAACAAAGAACAGATAGTAATTGCCAGACTAAAGTCAAGAAGGCAGAAAGTATGTTGCGTTGTAAATTTTCCTTTTCATCCTCCTTTCAGTACTAATGTCTTTCCTATCACCCAGCCATCTCTGGGATGACCCCATTACACATTATAATGAATTTTAGCATAGTATGGTGTTCTGGGAAGAAGTAGAAATAGCTGAACTGTTTCCAGGATATATATGGTGTACTTAGTTAAATTGTGTCAAGAAGCACAAAACGTGTAGATTGATCCTTGAGTTTAGCTACATTTATATGTCCATATGTTGCATAAGCTGCAGTTGCTTAAAAGATAACCATTATTGGAAATGCTCCCTTTGAGTGGTTTATAACTAGAGCTTATAGTAGAGGATTATTTAAACTGTTACCTGGTGTTAACTCATTTATTTTAAGGAAATGTATAATGAGAACATGACTAATTGTTTGAGTCACATTTGTATGTTTAAAGGAGTGTTTCAGTTTTTTGAAAGTAACATTAAATGGGGCTAGGGTGGGGAAAATAGAAAATAAAGGCTTATTTACCTCACAATCTGTCTGCTGCTGTCGCCCAGTGCCCTGGATCCTCTCCTCCTCACTTCCTATGCCATTTGCCATCCATCATCAGATGCTTGTGCTCCATAATAATTAAATGGAGCATAAGTATTTGCTGTTGGACAGAGCACATGGCACTGGAAGTGAAGAGGATCAAATCTTGAGGTGTTACAGAACGGCAGGGGACCATGAAGTAAGTCTGCCTTTTTTCTATTTTCCTTTCCAAAATTGTTGACTTTTTTTTCTATTAACCTTTTACTTCCATGCTGCTATTTATATTTAAGGAAATTGAGATTGCTTTTTTTTTTTTTTTTTAGCAATCTTCTCATTTTCATCACAAACAAGATTACACTGTATCACCTATATTTAAATAAATGCAAAGAAGGCCATTTCTAGGCCATATTGCACTCAGGGTGGGGTGAAGAAATCTCTTAACATGTTGTGCCATGCTGCAGCACATTGCATCACCATTAACCAGCGCCTGAATATACAAAACGCTATAATACAAAGTTCTACTAAATAATAGTTATTATACAATTAGCAAATAACACTGCTACACAAAACCAGAATCCCAAGACTAATATTACCAATAATCACACTAAGACCAGATATTGCCACAATATGACCATATGTCACCACCACACAGTGACTAAATAATACCATCACATATCAACAACACATGATGGCTGAATAATACACCATACCATTACTGAATATAAACAATTATACTACAACCAATATTACTGCCATACAGTGGTAGGTACCAGTTGTACACAGGCACTCTGAAAGTGATTAAATTAAAGTTACATCCAGGGACTCACAGGAGACATCTTCTTTGATGGGTCTTTATCTTTCCCTTTATCTCCATCCAGCCCTAGACTGCCATGACAACTTCTCCCATTCACAAATCTTCACTGTAAAATAGGTGTACATAGCCCCCCTAGAGGTAAGTGTGTGCCCACAGTAGGTAGATATATGCCCCCTGTATGTACGTATAGCCCCACAGAAGGTATATATAGCCCCTGTAGGTAGGAAAATATAGCCCCTCTTAATTAGATATAGGCCGAAAAAAAAAAAAAAAGGTATTAGTCTCTCAATGTTCCCCGCCGAGCAGATGGCTCCAGGAGCTAATGTCCGGGGTAAGCAGCGTGACACTGCTGCTGGCATCTCCTGGGCCAGAAACCTAGGCTTCCTGCCTAGTAGACCCAGGGTCACAGGAGGTGAGATGACAACGCTGCGTCACGCCGCCTGCAATGCTGATCTGTATATACAGCGTTCATTGAGCACGGTACATACAATCAGGGAGGTTGGGATGGTAATGAACCGCCTCTGCCTTCTCACTTACGAAGCAGCTGCACAGTTAGGCGATGTTCACACGGTGTATTTGCAGTAATTACGCCCCGCAATTACGCCGTGGGGGCGGGGCGGGAGCGGGGGACTGAGCAGGGGGCCGGCACTTCGCCGGCCCATAGACTTGAATTGCCAGCGGCAAATACGGCCCATTTTAAGCCGTGTGAACATGGCCTTAGTGTGCAGCTTCTAATTCTGCATGGCCTGTGTAAAACAGCTGTGCAAAGTGAGGTGCCGACCACTAGCTCAATCCTCCAGGTGAGTGGCGTCCCTGGTGGCCGTGAACGCATAATTCACTATTCACAGTTGCTAAACACAGCTCATCTCTTCACCTCCCTGCACATCCACCTCTGTACAGGTCACAGAGCATGCCGACAGCACACTCCCAGAGAGTCCTCTTCTGACCACAGGTTCCTATAGTCTATGTGGCTGCTTCAAGGTATACCTCTAAATGCTATTAAAAGCAGCCCAGGCAAGGTTTCACCCATATAAGCATACATAAAAGTAGAACAAAATGCATTGACAATCAGGATAAAAAGGATATGAAAATAAAATACATTTATTTCTTGGACCAGATACTGATATGTATGTGTGATACATTCCATTGAAATCCAACTGAGGACATCATCTGCCTGGAGTTTGTATAGGTTTTCCCGTGGGTAACCGGTACACGCACAACGTGGCTGCTCATGAAATTGATCAAAGTCTTTGTACAGTGCTGCAAAACATGTTAGTGCTATGTAAGCCAGAGAAAGTATTGAGTAAACCAACCCTTACAGCAAAGTATGTATAAGGAGTTTTAGTGCTATTTTCTAGTGTGTTTTACCCCATACTGCACAGTATGAATGGGGGCTTTCCAGGGCTTCTTTATTTGCAATGGGAAAATTTGCATGTTGTTTTGAGCAACCTGTTTGCTATTCTGCTTTTTAATAACTTTTAGAAAATATAGTTTTAATTAAAATAAGTTGCCAACCTATCCCGCTCTTGTTAGCATGAAATAACTTAAGGAGCTTCTTCATTTTTTATGGCTTGTTAACTTTGCCATGGATCTGTAAATCATACTGACCTCTTCTTTAATTACCAGTCTGATTAATACTGCATTGGGTGACACAGTGCACCTTATGTGTGTAGTACTAATTTTTCCATTGTTGTTGAGGGTAAAAAAAATATCCTTCTGCAATGCAGCTGATTTTGGAACTGTGCCTCGCACCAATATTAATAAGACATCTGTAGTGTTTTCCAATATCCAATTTCCTTTTGCAGCAATATTATGCCATGAAGAGGGTGGGAAAAGCTTTGCCTTTGTTTAATGAGAAAATATCCTTTCTTAACTCATTTACCGTATTCATCCTGCAGTATTATTAAAAAATAACAAAAATCTAAATGAGGTGTCTGTGGGCAAGTTCTAGATCACATTTTAGAGGATACAATTTCTTTTAAACTGTTGACTAATGACTTTGTTTGCAACAAGTTTGTTGCATGTGAACCTGCCCTTAACCTTCACAAATTTGCAATTGAAAATCTATTTGATTATTTTTTAACATTACATGTATAAAAAAAAAACAGAGAATGCTTTAAATGATACAAAATGGCAGCAAAATAATTGTTTAAAGGAAAATAAATTGCTATGATAAACGCTTGTAAAAAAAAGCAATGATAATAATAATAATCTTTATTTCTATAGCGCCAACATATTCCGCAGCACTTTACAAATTCAAGGGTAAACATACAGTCATTACACATTAAAAGTACTTACAAATGAGACACAAGGTGTGAGGGCCCTGCTCGTGAGAGCTTACAATCTATTAGGGTGTATGGGTTTAAACATACGGTCAGAAGTGCCAAGTTTACAATGGTCCGGCCATGTTTCATAAATAGGGGGTGGTTTACATAAAAAATGGATGAACCTGCCACCAGGACTGTACATCTATATACAGATAAGTGCCTGTGAGTGCCCAAGTGCAGGGAGTGACAGATGTGTCTGATAGCAGTTAGGGATCTTGGTGGGCCAGACCGAGAAGATGTATTTTAAGGGGCCTTCTTAAAAAATGTGAGGGTTGTGAATGTGCCTGATCGCCTCGCGGTAGCATATTCCAGAGAATTGGTGCCGCACGTGTAAAATCTTGTAGGCGGCATGGGAGGTTCGGATGATTGAGGAATGTAGTCTTGATATCATCAGCAGAGCGGAGAGCACGGGTAGGGCGGTAGACAGAGACTAGGGAGGAGATGTAGGGAGGAGCAGCAATGATACTGTTAAAAAAAACAAAAAACAAAATAGGTCTGTGTGTAAAGGAGACCTGTAACACATTTTGCATGTCCATTTAGTTGCTTGCCTTAGTATTTCAGTTTATATGACCAAATTAAGGCTATGTCTACACAGCACAGGATTTAGGTTGTTCTTTCAACAGATTCAATATTTTGAAAAATCTGCTGAAAAACCGACTGTTAGCTGTGCAGCCCTCAATAGAAAATTTTGTGCTTAGAAAACCTCACAGTTTTTTTACTGAGAAAACTCCGGCAAGTATAAAAACATTTTTGTATTCCGCGGAAAGTGCCCGTTTCCCCACAGCCCTAATGTACGGGGCCGCAGGGAATCCGAACTCTGATCACCTGTTTTTGCGTAAAAAGCGCACAAAAAATACCAGTGCGGCACGGTCCAGCAAAATGAAAATGCTGTCAGATTTTGGACGGCTTTTTCACTTTCCTGTGTGGACCTAGCCTTAAGCCTGTTAACTGTTTCTGCCAATTTAGGGAGGATCAGTTGACTATCTCATGTTTATTGGGATGTCTTGATTCTCCCATGTCAATTGACTGGGGTTGGAAAAGAAAGATTAGACTCTTGGATGTTAACATTTCCAATGTTTTTGTTCTCAATGAAGATAAACTGCCACTGTATGTGTCTGGCACTGCTTATTCCTTCTTAAACACTCATCGGGGTCAAGCTGGGTGGCCCCTGACTGTTTTGGGGCGGGAAAAAAGGAGTGGGAGCAGGAAGTAAACCCAACAGCTGTCTAAAGTGTATGGCTTTATAGAAAATATATTCTTAAAAAAGGGAGGGGTCTTAAAAACTTGGCCACGGGCCCTATTAATTGTCGACACTTCCTTCTGTAGAGGAGTTTTTGCAGTATCTGCCAATATTGGCACAACAGGGCAAACTAAAAGGGAGACACCAATTGACTAATAACACGGGATCCACCACCCAAAATAAAATTTTTACACTCCCCCTCTCCCCTCCTTGCACAGTGACTTCTTCCCCGGTCTCAGAGCAGGGCCTAAAAACCCTCCTATAAAAACAATGGACGAGTCAGTCTTAAAAACCCTATGTGCATGAACTACGTAAAGTATCTCTTTGACGCGTTAAAGCAGGGCAAAAAAAGCCTCGGGAAAAATTGAAAACTGCGGGACTTAAGAACTGAAAGTGAAAAAAAAAAATAAAAAAATAACCAAAAATTCCCTAAATATGTGTTTAAAAAAAATGTGAATTAAACAATAAATTTTTTTTGATGAACATTTCCTTTAACCCTTTATTTTGTAGAATAAATGTTGTCAAAAGGTATGACAATCTTTAAAGGGAATCGTCTTATTCCAGACAGGAAATTGACCAAAAAAGTTTTAAACCAATTGCCATATTTTAAGTCGGAAGGTTTCCCTTTTCTCCCCAAAAAATTTTTTCCCCCCCGGTTACCCTTTCGTTGGTAGGCCTCCCAAAAACCCTTTTTCCCCTTTCTCCCCGAAAGGGGCACCTTCCGCATCGGGCCCCTCCCCCAAAACCCCGGGGCAAAAAACCCCCATTTTCCTTCGGGCCCCCCCCCCCCCCCAAAAAAAAATGTTTGCATTTGGGAAAGGGGAAAAAAAAAGAATGCAAATTTTTGGAGGGTTGTTTTTATGGGCTACATCATGTGGATATTAATGACAATTCTGGTGGTATAAAAGCTTTAATGTTTTTTTGCTTTTAAAACATCAAAACTTTTTTTGTAGTTTTTACATTTACACTGCAGCGGTATTATTTATAAAAAAAAATTTTAATCTACCAACCTGAGTGAGGGCTTGTTTTCTGAAGTGTAGTATTTATCAGTACCAGATTGGGATACATGCTACTTTTTGATTACTATTTATTTCAATTTTTGGGAGACGCAAAATGACAAAGAAAAATCCTCGTCAATTTTGCATTTGGGTATTTTGTTTCTCTGTGGTGTTCAAGGTGCAGTAAAAATAATGGTAGATTTTAATTATGTGCACGTGACCGCTGCGACCTGTGAATGGCTGCACGTGAGCAATGAATGGGCAAGGCTACTGCCGGGATCATCTGGGACGCCTCAGCGATGGAATAAAAGCACCTGGCGGAATAAGTATTCTTCTTATCTTCTTCATGCTCCTATGGACTAACGAGAATTTCGTATAACTCCTTTAATTATGATTTTATTTGTAAAAAAAAAAAGAAAAAAAGGGTGGTGTTTGGAACTTTTAATATTTTTATATTGTTAAAACATTTTTTTAAATTGTTTTTAGTCCCCCAATTACCTACCACTAGAGGGGAAGGGCTCAATTGCTTTTTAACTGTTTTTTCCCAAAATAAAAACTAGTTTTTTCCTTTTTTTTTACCCGGGAAATTCACAAATAAACAGGTCTCATATAGGGTTTTAGGATGAGTTTAGGGCGAAAATTTTTTAAATAAGAGCAGCTTTGGGGCCATGTAAAAGCATGCAGTAGATTTTAAAACATCCGTAGAATTACTTGAAAAATGGAAGCTGAAATAAGCCATAATTTGTATTTTCCTACGTTGTGGAAATGGTGGTTTCTACTTTGCAATTTCTACTTTGTACTGTTGTCATGCCCATCGTACCCTATTATGAGCTCCAAAATGTGCAACAATTATGCCACTTGCAAACTTTGCTCTGCCTTATGGGAGTAGTACAATAACATGCTGTTTTTTTTTTTCGGTGTGAGGTTTAATAAACTTGAAGTAATGACAGATGAAGAACAAAATACTCTATGAATACTTTTATACAATATAGATATAATGTAGTTGTTTGTTCTAGGCATGTGTATGTATTGTAATTTGTAATAATAATAACCAGTGTGGGGATATAAGGTGGGATCTGATTATATACATGTAGGTGTCTAGTAGCACTGTGGGTTCAGGTGGTTTGTTCTTCCCATGTTTCAGTGGGTTTATGTCCATAAAGTCCATAAGATTTTTGCTTTCTTCTATATTTCAGTAATAGTTGCATTGAATTTGTAAGAAGTTCAGAAACGTAGCTGCATTTGTGCATAATTTAGCAGATCTGTTAGGTGTTTTCATCCAACTTTACCTGAAAATAGGATATAGGGAAACGGCGAAAAACCTGAAATGAACAGAGATTTATCCAGCGGTGTTTTATTTCTTCTTTCTATTAATGAAGTAAAGTTTCTTATTTGTGCATTTTATGTTCTTTATGCATTATTTTCAATCTTTACAGAGTGGATGATTTGTGCAAGGAAAAACATACGAGGAATATGGTGCCTCAGAGAAACTTTCTGTCTTGTGTATTTGTGCAGCTAGCTGGTGTCTTTCCCCCCTGCGTTTCCATGACTGGTCATGAGAGGGTGTTCTCAGACAGATTAATGGCCCAGTCTTTCTGCAGCACAGCCGCCTTCAGTGTTGTCTCCCCTGGCAGTCTGAGGACTTGGTGCCAATGTCAGTATTCACAAGAGACACACTTCCCATACGGAGATGTAAAGCTCTGCTGCCAAGTAGAATTATTTGTGTAGTAAAATGTGACGTGAATTGTCCTTACCTACTGGGATGGTTTATGACTGCGATCTGGATTTTAATGTGCTAGAAGCTAAACTAGATACTTGGAAATTTACTCATTTGATTTGAAATGCAGTGTTATAATTGGTCACTGCCAAATGGACTCATACAGACAGTGGTCAATGAAAAGAGTGTGTAGTGAAATGGAATAGACCAGTCTTCTTCCTGTACTGAATTTTGGACAAACCACATAGTTATTGCCTGCTATTTTTTGTTTATATAGGAGACTGGAATGTGTTTTATTACCGGGGCTTTTTTTCTACATTTATGAGTTTTACAACAATGTACATTAGTTTGTTTTATGTTAATTTGTAACATAAATGCTTTATTTAGCTAGTCTGCTTGCATTTGGAAAGCAAGCATCTGTTTATGCCATGTGCGAAATAAATTACATTGCTGTTAAACCATCCATACACCGCATGATAAAGGTGGCCAACTTCATCATTAGGCCCTATCTTGGCAAGTGGTATGCAAAGCACGTGTTTGTTTGTTTAGCATACAACATAAATATCTAATTTTATGGCTAGTGAACATAAGCATATACCTTGTAGCTTTACAACACTGAAAGGTATTTTCTCAAATAGGGAGCCACAAAAGATCAGATCACCTTAAAGGGGTTTTACCATGAAGTAAAATTGATGTGGGAAACTTGCAAATGAAATAACAAACATTTTCACCATTCATTATTATTAAACATTCTGCACCGTTTTCGTTTTAGCTGCTCCTTTAGTGATCCATTGTTTACAGCTCGTCTCCAGGGGATACGACCAGGACTGAGAGCTCCTCAGTCCTGGTCAGACATGCTCAGACATCACTTCTCCTCTCAGGCAGCTACTGAGTGTTCAAACCCCAGGTTCTGTCAATCTACTCCTGTCCTCTGTACTCCTTAGTACAACAGTGCAAATAAATAAAAAAGAAACCTCAATGAGGTATGTGCATTGATAAAGAGAAAAAAAACAAAAACACAGGTTTGGTTCCTGCAGGGATTTGAACCTAGGATCCTTGTGCCTGGAGGCAAAAACTTTACCTCTCAGCTACTCACATTGCTTTACATAAACAAACCTTTCTTTGACTACAGAGAGGAAAGGCCCGATGATGTCATCCTGCTGGGTGACATGATATGCAATTCAAACAAATCACACACCTCCTTCTGAGCACACAGATACAGGAGGTATGAAATGAGATTGTGGCAAAACCCCTTTAAACCTGAGATAATTACATCTGCATAGAAGTTCTTGACTTTAAAGGGAACCTGTCACATAGATTATGCCCCCCTTGTTGAGGGCAGCACAAGTTAGTCTCAGACCTGCTGTTTCCAGTGCTGGGTCTCTTATTCTGTAAGATGCTGTAGTTTTAGACAGAAGTGCCAAAAATTACGGCGGTGTCCAATTTGTCTCAGGACACACACTAACCACTCCTGACAGATCTCATTGACTTGAGTATGTTGGATATTTTACTGGACAAAATAGTGCTGCATGCTGTACTATTAAGTTTGGTATTGGGGTATGTTCACAAGAATCTAGTGCCGGTGTTTAGCGTCGTGTACTGTGCACTTACTGGCCAGCGTGTTTCCCTGAAGCTCTCCCTGTCATTCATTCTCCCCAGCGCGTAATCGCCGGGGAGAATTGACGTCAGGGGGAAAGAACAGGTAAACATAGGTCTCAATGAGACCTATGAATTACCGCAATGTCAGTCCATATTTCTGGCGTATTGAAGCGCAATTACGCGCCGAAGTACGGACTTAGAATACGTCGTGTGAACATACCCTTGTACTGACAGAACCTGATGGAGGCTGCTATTAGAATCTCCTAAGCAGGCTAGAAAACAGTCACTTATTTGACATTGCTACAGTTGAAATTGTTGGAGGTTATTGTCACTGTCGCTGCCAAGCTGCTCTGATAACTAATAGCTATGACCTCATGGAAAAGAATAGATTATCATGATAGCAGGGCCTTGGTTATTTAATACAATTTTGATGAAGAATGATGTAAGGGTGCATTTACTGTAATGCGCTGAACTTAAAGTATGCTTTGTTCAGCATCTGCTGAAATGTTCTTTATAGGAGAAGTTTCATATATAACCAACTTCTACATGTACTCTGATAGTGATGAGCCTCACATTTGCTTTGTATTCTAAGGCTATGTTCACATGGCGTATTGTGGCGCGTACTGTACTCGCTGCAATCCGCCAGGTGTTTTAGAAGTATGTGCTGGCCAGCGTGTACTGCTAGAGCGCGGGGGGCGCCCTATTCAGCTCTATTATCCCCGCCATGTAACCGCCGGGAAGAAGTGACATGTAACTTCTTTCTCCCCCCGCGTTCAATACACGTTGGGGAAGACGGGCGTAATTCATAGCTCTTTATGAGAGCTGCGAATTACCGTAATTGCGGGATGCATTTTGAGCGTATTGCAGCACCATTATGCACCAAAATACTCATCGCAATTACGCCGTGTGAACTTACCCTAAGGGTGTTTTCACACGCTGCAGTTTTTCTGTTGCAATACTGCACAGTGAAACCACCTTGATTAACAATTTCGTAAATTGTTTGGAAAGCTGTTGCAAGTAAATAACCAATAATTGTGTTTGTAGGCCACAAGACTCTCTAACAACATTTTCTAAAGGTGCTTTTACACAGTGTGTTTTTTGTGCAATGTTGTTGTCTCTTTTTGTATTGTTCTGCCTTTATTAACAGCAAGCTCCTTTCAATTTCCCATACTATTTAAAAAGATAGTGTGAGTAATCAATTATTGTGCTTGAAGTCCACAAGACTTTAAGGTCATGTTCACACGGCTTATTTTGTGACGGATTTGGTCCCGTATTCCGCCCATACTGCGCGAAATACGGGACCAAATCCGTCCCAGTCATTACGGTAATCCACAGTTCTCACAGAACTATGGATACGGCGAGCGGGAAGAAAGTGACATGCACACATGCACATTATCCCGGCGGGATATGCTCCGTGGATAATGAAAGTCTATGGGGCCGCACCACCCCTCCTCCCCCCTCCCGCTCCCGTACACTGGCCGTAATTGCGGGCGAAATCCGTCCCGCAATTACAGCTTCAATCAGCCGTGTGAACATAGCCTAAGGATGCTTTCACACAGCCCAGTTTTGGTGCAGTTTTAACTGCGCTCCAATTAAACTGCCTTTATTACCAGCAAGCTTCTTTCAGTTGTCTAAATTGTTCAGAAATGTGTTTAACCCCTTAACGACCGCCCGCCGACTTTAGACGTCAGCTGGTGCGGGCCGTTCGTCTGCAGCGACGTCTTTAGACACAGCCCCCCCCCCCCCCCCCCCCAGAGCATCCCTGCGAGCACGGGTAGCGGAGGAAACCCCGCAACCCGGTGCTTTAACCATTTGATTGCGGCGGTGCGTTACCGCAGCGCAATCAAAGGGTTCCCCTGCTCTGTCGGGTGATCGGTACACCCGGTGACCCCACAGAGCCCGGGTAACGGCTGCACAGTCAGCTCTGAGGACCTAGAGTGGCCCCAGAGCTGTCTGTGTACTAAGCCAGTGACTAGGAAGCACTGGGTGCTGTCCTAATCACTGCCTGTGTCAAACTGACACGGACAAGAATGTATTCGCATATATGAATATGCTAATACATTACTAAGTGTAAAAAAAAATTTTTTAAATGTTACCCCGTTCTCCCTTCATGGGAGTAAACAAAAAAAAAAAAAGTAAAAAAAACCCATAAAAAGTGTAAAAAAAGAATAAAAAATAAATATTAAAATAAAAATAAATATTTAATAAAAAATAATTGTGCATAAATTACAAGCACAAAAAAACCTACACATATTTGGTATCCTCACGACCATAATAACCTGTAGAATTAATCTAACAAGTTATTAAGTGTGAAATGTGAATGGTAAAAATAAAAAAAAAAATACTGCATTTATTTATAAGTGAACTTAAACTGTTCCCCCATAAAGTACAACTTGTCTCGAATAAAACGAGGCCTCATACAACTGCGTCATTGAAAAATAAAAAAAGTTACAACTGTTGAAACGCAAGGAGGCAAAAACTAAAAAAAAGTTCTGGTCATTAACTATTTTTCAGGCGTTCGGCTTAAGGGGTTAATCAATTACAGTGTGTGAAGTCTTGTGCATTACAAACCCACTAATTGAGTACTCACTTTCCAAATAGTTTAGATAACGGAAAGAAGCTTGCTGGTAATAAAGGCAGTTTAATTAGAGCGCAGTTAAAGCTGCACCAAAATTGTGCTGTGCTGTTATTTTTGCAGAAATGCACAACATTCTGCAATAAAATGCACCAAAAGCATCCTCAGTACAATGCGGATCCACACCTAAATCTGCTTGGCAGAGTATTGCCGCGATAGGCCTAATAAGTGTCCAGAAATCCATGCTTAAAAACTGCCTCTGGAATCCTCATTGGAAAATGCTATTTTCAATGAAAATCCCTGCTTACAGATGTGGATTTCTGACGAGGATTGAAAACTGATTTGGTGCTGAAGTTTTCAACATCCAAATCAGACATGTCAACGTACCCCTAACACTTAGGGCCGGTTCACACGGCTTATTCAAGCCGTAATTGCGAGACGGATTCCGCCCGCAATATGGCTTGAATAAGGGGCGGGGTTGCTGCCCGCCGACCCCATAGACTTTCATTATCCACGGCGCGTATTCCGCCTGGATAATGAACATGACACTTTTTCCCCGCTCGGCGAATCCGCCGGGCGGGTAGTGGACACGGAATCCATAGTTCTCTATGAGAACTGTGGATTACTGTAATGGCTGGGACGGATTCCAGCCGTATTGTAGCGCAATACGGCGCGCAATACGGCTGCAATCCGTGCCCAAAATAAGCCGTGTGGACGGCCCTTTAAGGGAATTGAAAAGAGCTTGCTGTTCATGAAAGCAATTTCACTGCAGTGCAGTACCACGACAAAAGAAAAATGCATCAATAATGACAGAAAACCATATGAAAGCACCCCAAAGAGTTAAATAATTAACAGTAATTAATGTACGAGTTCTCTTTCATGGTCTAAACTGTATAAACAAATACACAATGAAAGTGATACTTATGTGCTAATATAATGGCCATCTAACTTTTGTCTCTGAATTGCTTTAGCAGAGGGCTCTTAAAGGGGTTTTGCCACGAATTAAAATTTATGTGGGAAGCTTGCAAATTAAATGATAAACCTTTTCACCATTATCATTAATTCGTATAATTTTTGTTTTAGCTGCTATGTTACTAATCCATAGTTTCCAGACATCTCCAGGGGATACATCCAGTGAAGAGAGCTCCTCAGTCCTGACTGCACATGCTCAGACATCACCTCTCCTCTCAAACAGCTAATGTCAGTCTATTCTCTACCTAGTAACCACATACACTCACTGCTGAGCGAGTGTTTCAAATCCAGGTGCTGTCATTCTACTCCTTGCCTCTGTACTCCTTAATTAGTCAAACAGTGCAAATAAATAAAAAGATAAAAGAAACCTCAATCAGGTATGTGCATTGAGACAAAAACAAATCCACGTTTGGTTCCTGCAGGGATTTGAACCTAGAATCCCTACGTTGGAAGGCACAAGTGCTAAACACTCAGCTACTCAGCTACATTGTCGCTTCTCACAGCTCTTTACATAAACCGACCTTTGTTTAACTAGAGTGAGCACACTGTGGGGAAAGGCAAGCTTCACATGATATGCAGTTCAAACAAATCATACTGTACATGTCCACTTTTGAGCACACTGAAAGCTGAAGCAGGACAAGACAAGTATGAAATGCCTTCATGGCAAAACTCCCTTTAATCTGCTTTCTGGGGTTACTCTGAGACAGTCCTTGAGTTTAACAAAAAACATACTTAAAAATAAAGTAATAAATTAAAAGAAATCATGTGTCTTAAGTGAAACTCTACACAGCCCTTAGTAAATGTGATACCTCTTTAGTAGTCTGTTTTGTGTATAAATGAGTTAAAGTTGGTCATACATGAGAGCTTTTCACACAATTTCTGAGGTTCCTGGCACTTGTGTATTCATTCAGTAAATGGACAGTAATTTAGAGCAGACTTGCGGTAAGCACATTTTTTTCTTAAGTAAATGTATTCGCCGTCACAGTTTAATAGTCCCACCACACAAGTCTCTGAATGCTTCATCATCAAGTCTCAATCCATGTCAGAGACAGTAGAGTCTTATAAATATTTAAACCTGCCCATCACATAACTGCTTACTCAATTTATATAAGCATGGCAATTCTTGTTATAAAACGGGAAGTGCTTTGTCATTCATGCAGGAAAGTATGGTAACCTGAGGAGTTAGAGGGGCTGTCCTGGTTATTTTTATTAAATATATTTAGGTTACGAGCATGTCCCCACTGCACGGGTTTTCGGCTGGTTTTTCAGACAGTTTGTGGTTTTGCAGACTGTCTGAAAAACCGGCCGAAAACGAGCACAACGGGCTTCTATGGAAAACCCGTGCAGCAGTCCCCCACTGCACGGGTTTTCCGCCCGCCGTTTTTTGAAACGGCCGGCCGGAAAACATTGTGCTTGCACATTCTTCTGTCCGGTTTTCGGACGGAATATGTGCAAGTGAAGGGCGGGGGCCTCCCCGTGGCCGTGGGAACGGCACACAAACCGGACAAATACCGGTCGGATAAACCACCGGTATTTGTCCATTGCCGTCTAAATGGCCCCTACTAGTGCCCTTATAAAATAAAAAACAAACAAAAAACACATACTTCCTCCCTTACCTTCGTACTTCTGCTCTGGCAATGCTACTCGGCAGTCGGCATGAGAATGCTGCAGCCACGGATTTGGTGCAAGGATAATGCCCATTGCCCCACGTCATCATTCAACAGCTCTAAGTAGTGATGTAGTAATGGCATGTGACTGTTTCAGCCAGTATGACCTTCAGCACTGGAATGGAGGTAAGTATTGTGTTTGTTATTTTATCACAGCACCTATAGCCTAACACTGGGCAACTCTTTAAAGGCATATCTCTAGTGGTCCAGTTAAAAACCTCATTACTTATTAAATGAAGACCCTGATTCATTTTCTTTACTTCTTGGCTGTTTTCATTTTCTGATTTTAGATTTCTCAATTCGGCCGTCTATATATGCTTGTGGGGAAAGCATTCTGGCTTGCACTGCTTTAACATCAGTCAGAGAGATAGTTTACAGCAGCTTCATGCACATAGGAGCCTTATGGGGTTGTTCACACAGCGTTTTTGGATCCGAAAATCGCATCCAAAAACGCAGTGGTGACCGGATCCTAAACGGATGCAAAACGTACAGTACGTGCCGCAATACGCCAGGTGTTTTGGGAGTCGCGCGTATCCCCAATGAACACCGATGCGGGTTTCATATTAAAAGCAATGTAAATCACATTGCTATTTCTTAGATGTGTGTTTGATTCCGTTTGGGTTCCGGCAGACGGATCCAAACACGTATGATCACACGGACTCAACACGTCGTGTGAACATACCCTAAGAAGGAAAAGTCTTCCGCTTTAAAGAGAAAGACTTCACTTAAGTGCTGCATATTAGGATCTAAGACAACTACATCATTTTTCACTCACGACAATAGTCTGCCAATGTAAGACTGCACCTCTTACATGGGACTGCAGTGTGTTCCGTTTTATGTGGGACTGCCAATATAACTGCACCTCTTACATAGGACTGTTGTGTGTTCCGATTTGCGATGGACTGCCAATGTAAGACTGCACCTCTTACATGGGATTGTTGTGTTTTCCGTTTTATATGGGTCTGCTGATGTAGGACTGCACCTCTTACACTGGACTGCTGTGTTTTCCATTTTACATGGGCCTACCGATGTAGGACTGCACCTCTTACACGGGACTGCTGTGTTTTCCATTTTACGTGGGTAAATCTCTTTCTCTCTCTCTCGTCCGTGCATGCCACTGCTTGTACGATAACCGTGCGCGTTCACGTCTGAGACCTGTTCACTGCATCTCCTTTGCCTGCGCGTTCTCGTCCACGACCTGGGCGGTACAGCTAGTAATTCTTTAGCTGGGCGTAACCAGACCTGGGCTCACACTCTGTTGCTAAGCAGATAAAAAAACAGCCCGTTCTCTTAAACCATAGCACTTTGCTAATGGTAACCAAGGACGGACATGCTTACATTTTTAGTCCCCTCATTTTAAACTATGATCTTCGTAGTGAGACAACCCCTTTAAACACTTATCCACAGAAGAATTTATCCAAAATGTAGTGCAGATTGTATTTGCAGCTGCAGGAAATGTTTGGAGAAGGTGATTGCTGCTAAATGAGGAACTAAAGTTATTAGATAATTTTTTCTCCATTCACTTTGGATGTTTACGCAGTATGTACAGTACAACTGCTTAGAATGTGTTTTATTAGTAATCAATGCAGAAATCCACGTAGCGCCAAAGGTTGCAGTTACTTTTTCTGTAACTGTATACCATACACACAATGACTGCTACCACCATGTTTTAACAGGAGATGGTGCTTGGACAGGGTCACCACCGGCTTAAAATAAGGCAGTCTCCACAGCTTGTATTATGGAGAGAAGCAGAACTGCAAAGGGATCCTGTGGTGGGTGAGAGACGCGTGCACATATGCTGTAAATGCCGTGATTGCCAAAATTGGTGGCACCAGTCCTCCCTCCTGCAGGGGAAGTTTATTATAAAGGATTTTGCATTCCATGATAAGTGATGATGATTTCAACAGGATAAATTGATCTTTTGACGTTTTGAATTTCACCACTCGCTAGTGAGATAATAAGGTAAAACTTTGGGACATAACACATACAGTCGAGTTGTGTGGTGTCTTAATTACAGATGAGTGTTCCTGTGAATTTGACCAGTAAATATTTTAGTAAGTTGCATACGTATACGTGAAAATTGGACTGACTGTGATACACATTTGAAAGGCTGGATATCAACTTTGGAAGATTTTTTTTTTTTTTTAAAGCTGACAACTAGTAATACAATATAAATAACACTACAAACAGTGCTTTGTGCTTGTGTTTTTTTTTTTTTTTTTTTTTTTACACTTTTGGTGCATTTTTGGGTCTGTTTCAAAATGTAGCATGCTCTGGTGTGGGGTTGTGTTCTTAGTGTGGCATGTTTTTTAGTCTAACTAGGTATTTTGCTACAGTCTTTTCTGTGCAAAATCAAAATGCTTGAAGAAAATACTTGTTCAAAACTGTCCAGATTAAAAAAAAATAATAAAGCATGAAAATCTTTAAAAGCCATAAAAACCGGTATTTCTCGGAACATAACAGCACCTGACTGAGAGATGGACTCCTGCCATTTGGTACAGGAAACCTGGAATATAAAAGGAGCGCCACACCATCTGCCTCAGTGACTTTCTAAGATTTGGAGCCTGGCTTTGATTTAAAATAGGTGTCCATTTTTTTTTTTTTTGCTACACAATCAAATTAACCGCATCGTGTGATAAGGAAGACAATATACGGTGGGAATATATGGGTGCTTTCATGGTTCTAGGAAACAAAATTACCAGACAATTACCAGTGCAATTAGCACTCCCATGACAGCACCTGACCAAGAGAAGTACCAGAGAAAAGACCCCAAGGTTTGGACAAATGATTGAAGAACCTTTCTATCTAAAGTTTAGCTCAAAAATATTGGCCACGGCCAACCAGTAGTGTCTGGAGATGGTGTGTGTAGAAGACCAAGTAGCAGCCGTGCAGACTTCATCTTTTAAGGGTGCTTTCACATGGTGCGTTTTTTTTTTTTTTGCAGAAATGCACAGTATTTATTGCCTATTGATAAAGTCTCTGCTCTCTCCAACCATGGTCACTCCCTGCTGTTTGTCTAGTCAGGAAGGGAGAGCAGGACGGTAACCTGGAGACACTTGTGTGCACTCAGGGCTGATAAAATCTTTCATCTCCTGACCAGAGCAATATCAAAAGACCAATGTATCCTGAAGGTATTCATTTACCGTTCCGTACATGTGGGAAGCCAATTTTTGTAGTGTGAAAACTCTTGGATATATGTTGGGTTACAAGCAGGGCTGTGGAGTCAGAGCCTATTTTGCTGGAGTCCGAGTCGTCATAAAATGGTCCGACTCCCAAAATATATACTTAGTTGGTCAAGTTAGTTCGATGCAGTGCAAACAGCAAGAGGAATTGGGTCCGGCCGGTGCTACTGCTCCCATATCTTCAGCCTCATCACATGAGGAGTGTAATTGATGACATGGAGCAGGCAAAGCGCTGACCAAAGGGAAAAGATTCTGCCCCCAGGGCAAACAGATTTCAGCAAAATTTTTCACCTGTTTTCAAAGAAGTAGAAGAGTTAAACCATTCATCAAAACTGAATGTGGCTGAGGCAATTCCTTTATACCCTGACATTGTTAGAGATGTTGCCCCTGTGGTCACCGCTTTTCCCCCAACCCAAGTTAGTGTAGAGAGGCCGTTCTCTAGCCTGGAAATAATGAGATCAGATGTGAGGTCATGTATGCAGGATCTGATGGAGGCAATACTATTTCTCAGAACAAATTCAGAGACTCCACAAATGTTCCTGCAGTGTTTTGCATATTTACAATTTTTTTGTGTTCTAAAGTCATATCCAATAAATATATTTTACACTGACAAGCAAAAGGGTAACAATGTTTTGAACCTCTGAATTTTAGGCTCCATATCTCACCATCCACTACAGCTTTGTACATGAGGCTACTGTAATTTTATATACAGTCATCTTACCTATCTTATACATAAATGTGACTTGCAAGTATTTAGCATCTGCTTAGTTCTGCAGCTTCTTTCCTGTAACTGGATTGTTACTGTTTTGCTCGTAAAAATAAAAATATTAATTTTATTATTTGAGTATTTGGTAAATCCACCTTTGATTTTCAATACTGCCTGAATCCTTCTGGGCTCTGGATCAGATTCAAGCAGGTCTTGACCAAAAATCTGATCCCAGGTCTCTTCTACACATTCCCAATGTTGGTGCAGACTGGACTTGGATACAAATACAGCTTTTTCTTCAACTCTACCCACAAGTGTTCAAAAGATCAAAACATTCTCACCCTTTTGCTTGTCAGTGTCTGTTCTACCTAAAAAGCTTGATTATTGTATCATAAGGTGATAAAAAGCCGGATGTTACCATTTTACTACAGTAAAGTTATCACTTAAAGGAGTTGTCTCACTACAGGCTTTCAGCCTACCTCAGTGTGTCTGGCAGCATAGGATTTTTGAATTCAGGGGCGTGCTTCTTGTCTGCCTCTTCTCCTCCCCCTTCCCCCCTCCCCTCAGCACACAGACAGCTCTCCTCCTCTGACTGCAGTAACTTCTATACAGCAGGGAGAGGGCGAGGGGGTTTGCTGCCAGAGTTAACCCTGTGTGTGCCTGCCTAGGTCTGCTGCTCACTGCTGGATCAGCTGCACTGTGCTGCTGCTGTGGTTGAGCTCTTGCTGCTCCTCTCCACAGAGTCAGGAGACAGGAGAGGGCTGATCTATGAGTGTGGAGAGGTCTGTGAAGCTGTGTATGCTAATAGCAGAGCAGGGGGGATGCAAGTGTTCCTATACCCCCTGCTTAGCATACAAATCTCTACAGACATCTCAAGCAACAACAAACAAACACGTTTCTGTGCTGTCCTCCCATCAGAACAGACACAGGGCAGCTGTGAAATGTGTTACTATAATCACCGTGTCACTAATGCAGCAGAGCAGGGAGGGATATGAACCGTTCACATGCCCCCCTGATCTGTTCTATTAGTATAGTCAAAACTTCACAGACACCTCATGATTATAGTAACACACTTCACTGCTGTCACATCGTACGGACCACAGATCAGCCTCACCTCTGCTCTCCTCAATCTGTGTAGAGAGCAGGAGGGAACAGGGACACACAGGGTTAATCCAGGCAGCACAGCTACACAGACACAGAAGCCAGAGCCCTCCCCCTCCCCTACAGAAGCATCACAAGTGGCCTCATACTGTGTGGGAGGGGCTCTGTGCTCTGACCTGTATTGAGAAGCTGCTGACCTCACCAGCACTGGTAGTCAGTGAGATAAAAATCAACAGGTCGGCTGCTATAGTGATTTGAGGAGCTGATGCACTCCTACTACCAGGGATAACTCAAAATCAGTAGGACATTTGTAATGAACATATATTGCAAAGCTGCTTGTTTTTTAAAGATCTTTTAATTGAAACCCAATCATTGTAGCGAGACAACCCCTTTAAACATGTGCCATGTATGAGGGAGTCGGAGGTTTGGGAAATTGAGGAGTCGAAGTTGGGGCTTTGGCTTGCCGACTCCACAGCCCTGGTTACAAGAAAAGGTAGTAACCCAACTTCTGGCTGAGGTAATGTCCACAAGACAAATTGTAAGGCTTTGTAAGATTTGTAGAAATACATTTATTTTTAATACGTTTGTGGACACAAAGGACATCTATTGTATATTGCAGCTTTTAGTATTATATTAGATTCTGAATGACGTCACCTAGACCTGATATCAATCACACTACATAAACATAGTATGTTCAGTGGATGTGTCAACTATCAAAGGATACTCGACTCTAAAGAGGATTGTCAACAGATTGCAGCCATTAAGTCACGCTGTTATGGAGATTCTCTTGTACTTCTAGCTTAACAGATTTGTTTGAATATTTACTGCAGTCTTAATGAGCATTCCCAGTTGAGAACTAATCAGGAGGTTGAGTTTTTTTTTTCTTTTGTATTTTTTGAGTGTTAAATAGAATCACTATGGACAATCTGACCTATTACTTGACTTTGCTCAGCGTGAAGGAATTTCAGTAAAAGCATTTTTTTTAAACCTTTAAAAAAATAAAATAAAAAAAGCTTGAGATCAGCAAATTTCAATTGTTCATTGCAGGCATTTTTAATGAGGATGCGCTGTTTTTGCCAATGAATCTCTACACACAGGCAAAGAGGAAAGGAGATATGACTTTCTAAATGAATTGCTTCTTAATTTTCCGTCGCACATTATTTTTGGTGTTTTTTAAAAGGGTATTCTTACTATATTTACCTTATGAGCTTTATATATGTAGTCCGAGTTTAACAAAGCTTATTACAGAATACAGTGCTGTTTTGACTTCGTTTCCTTTCAGAGCTTTAGCAGTACTTGTCTCCTGCTTGTTTATACAAGCTTCCCTAGATTACCAAACAACTCTCACCTCTCTCACTCCCCACTGTGCCTTATCAGCAGCACCCCAGCTTGTTTATTACTAATAAACAATAATCCTTCAGAGTACTTTAGGCTTGTGTTCTGCTGGGTAAACTCTTCAATTACTAATGTCCCTGTAACAGGCCCAGCTAGGAATAGCAGAGCTGACATGCCAATCACTGCTATAGAACCACCCACAGCCTAACCAGGAAGTGGAAGCCTGAAGCTGGCTATGAAGATCAGGATCTGTGTTGTATTACACATCCATTTTCTTAATACTGTTTAATTTAAAAAAAAAAAAAAGATAATTGTGTTAAATGATGCCCACCAGTTTTTAAGCCTACAAAAATTGCAAGTTTTGGTGCCAACCACATTTCTGATGTTGGCAAATTTATTGTGATATTGGCAGTCACATTGGAGATCAGCTGCACCATAAATACCGCACCTTTGCGGTCTCATACGGTTTAATAAAACTAGTGCTGCTTCACAGTTTTTCAGAACGACTACTAGTTGCCTACTTTGCACTTAGATTGTGTGACTGAATTTCGATATAATTCTGGCACACATTGCAGCAATCTAGCCTATGCCATTTTTTGTTACTCCACAACCTTTTTTCCAATTTGTGGCGAAAGTGTCTAAAACCAATAATAAATGTATTTCTTTTTTAAAAATGTGCCGCATTTTACAATCTGTTTCTGGTGCAACCGAAATAGCAAATGTGCCCTATAAATAAAAAAACACCATATTTTTTTAAGCAAACAAAGGCCATAAAAATGTGTGAAAGAGGTTTCAGAATGTTATGTTGATATGAATGACATAAGCTCTGGTTATCACTACCTGATAAGCTATTCCTTTCATTCCTTGCAGATGCCTAAACCTGAGGCATAGTGAAGTGTCGCCTTACCATGTTAACTAGAAAGCCTAATTTTAATCAAGGGGCTAAGGGTGGGTTCACTCTGTTAATGGCTACATTCGAGCTATCTGTCAGGGGACTGTGTAAAAAGGTACTCCAACGGATACTGCGACGCAGCCACAGCAGTCCCATAGAGAATAATAGTGCAAATGCAACTCTGTGTGGGCTTTATTTGCTCTATTTGCCGGTGGCATATGCTTTACAATAGTGTGGTAGACTATGCATTGATTCCTGCAGGAAAAGCAAATGGTGCAGGGAAATACAGCAAATGTAGCTCACACAGAGTTATGCCTGCGCTATTATTCTATGTAGGGCTGCCGCGGCTTCGACGCGGTACCTGCAAGGATACTATTTTTCATGGTACCCCAACGGATACCTTGAATGTATTAATTAGCATAATGTGAACTCACACTTAAGGTATGTTCACACGATGTACTGCGGCGCGTACTGTACACGCTGCAGTACATCATGTCTTTTGGGAGGTCGCACTAATACGTGTGTGCTCCCGCGCGCGCAGGGTCGCCGGCAGCCCGCCAGCCCCGTTGACATTCATTACTCGTGGCGCGTATTCGCCGCAAGTAATTGACATATCACTTATCTCCCCGCGCGTACAATACTATCGTATTGTACGAGCGGGGAGGGAGGCGTAATCCATAGTTTTCTATGAGAGCTATGGATTACTGTAATTTCGGCGCGCATCTCACTCGTATTAGAGCGCAAATACGCGCCGAAATGCGTGCCGAAATTACCCCGTGTGAACATACCCTAACATTCGAGGTGCAATTAAAAAAGGTGGAAACTTTGTAGGCAATCAGTCCTAATGCTTCCTCCCTGTACTGATCATGCTGGGATTGTTAGGGGATGTTCACACAGTGTTTTTCGATACGTGTTTGGATCTGTGTTTCTGACCCTAAACGGACTCAAACACACATCTAACAATATGCAGTGTGATTTACATTGCTTTCAATGTAAAACATTCAGATGATGCGTTTTTCGGATCCATTCAAAGAATTGTCATGTAAATTCTTGATCCGTTTGACGCAGCAGACACTCTATTTAAAACTATAGGGTGCGTTTTCCAAACATGCGCCACACTTTGGGTGTGTGTTGGATTCGATTTATGCAGAGCTTTCTAATAAGTTTTTTGGAGCTAAAAACATATTCAAAAACACTGTGTGAACATCTCCTTATAGAAGAAGTACATCTACACATTGGATAGCTTTAATAGATGAGAAGATACACAATGTTATATCCAGGGAACGCCAGCTCTGACAGCCAGAATCAGAAAATATGATTACTGATACCTGGCTAGTAAAGCAAGGACCTGGACTTGTTTTCCATAGTGGCATAGAATGATATGGCATTGTTTGAGGCTCTATTGCAGTTCGTTTTGTTAACAGGGTTTAAGAGTTGTTCAAAAGGAATAATTTGTTATGGACTCATGGCAGAAATCCGAGACAATGCTCCCATCTTTTTGCCACAGATTTTACCTTTGTATACAGCAGATTTTGCCAAGGTCTTGGACACACATTAGCCCCTTAGAGGAGCTTTTCTGAGTCTTGGCTAAGGGTACGTGTTTCAAATCTGTAAGCGTGTAACATCTGCCATGTATGAACTACACTGCGGATTCCTATTGGAAATAATGGGTCGTAGAATTCACATGCGTTTTTACCTGTGTTGAAATCTGTATGAAAATTCGGTGTATGAACATGCCCTAAGAACAGCAGTCATCCTCTATCACAGAGGGAAGGAATGATAATATTCTGCCGCCTAAAATAGTAAATATTTAGGGCTGAATTTATTTTCTGGTTGTTTTCTATCTGTATTTATATCTTATTAACAGCTATAATATGTTATCAGGCTAAAAAGGCAGGCCAGGAAAGTATATCTCTGGTGACTTCAGTTTACACAGCAAATCTCTATATAAACCACAGTGCATCATATTCCCTCAGAGGAAGGACGAGGCTTCACAATGTCACTCTGCTTAGTGTTACCAGATTAGGCACCATCTGTACACTTTAATAATAAATTGGGAGCAGATGTGTATTTTTAAGGCTTCAAACGTGTCATCTAAGCCTGATATGTTTTTTCAGAATTTCACCCCTTTTATATAAACATTGGGTAATGTACAAGTTTTCTAAACAATACTAATGGTTGCACACATTTCCATGCAATTGTTTAATATGCAGCACATGTCTTAGAGTATGGGACTCTGGCCAATGTGTTCTACATATGTGTTAGGATAGTTAGAGGGCTTTCACACCGCGCAGTTTTGGTGCAGTTTTAACTGCGCTCCAATTAAACTGTCTTTATTATCAGCAAGCTTCTTTCACTTATCTAAACTGTTTGGAAAGTGAGTAAACAATTGGTGTGTTTGTAATCCACAATACTCAAACACAGTCATTGATTACTTACTTGTAACACCTTTCTGAAAAATTTAGACAACTGAAAGAAGCTTGCTGGTAAATAAAGGCAGTTTAATTGGAGCGCAGTTAAAACTGCACCAAAACTGCGCTGTGTGAAAGCACCCTTAGAGTAGGTTCACATGGCTTAATGCTGGTGTATAGCGGCGCATACTGTGTGCGCCTCTATATGCTGGTTATTTTAGAGGTATGTGCTGGCCACCGCGTACTTCTAAAGCGCTCTGTGCCCGCCCCCATTTACTTTTGTTCATGAGCCGGGAAGAAGTGACAGGGAAATCGTCTGCTTATCATAGCACTCAATGAGTGCCATGATTTTACTGGAATTGCAGCGCAGTTACGCTCCGAAGTACGGCCCACAATTACACTGTGTGAACCTACTCTTAGGCCGTGTTCACACGGCTTATTCACGGCGGATTTGTGAGGCGGATTGCGCTCGCAGGGGCGGGACGGGGGCGGGGCTGGAGCGCGGCGGGGCGCCGCTCCCCGGCCCCATAGACTGTCATTATCTACGGCGCGTACACGCCGTAAATAATGTGCATGTCACTTTCTCCCCCCGCGGCGGATTCGCCGAGCGGGGAGGAGCAACGGAATCCACTGTTCTCTATGAGAGCAGTGGATTACCGTAATTACTCCGACAGATTGGCGCTGTACTGCAGCGCAAATCCGGTGCGGAGTACGGCGCCAATCCGCGGACAAATAAGCTGTGTGAACGAGGCCTTATTGTTGTACAATCCAGGCCTGGTTTACATATCCACCAGAGGTTCCATTTGGAGCCTCTGTTGCAGATCCCATAAAAAATGACAGGAAATACAGCACAGCATGCAGCATTATTTTCTCAGTTAAAATGATGGACGCCATTATGGAAACTCACGGACCCCATTGTAGTTGGTCGCCATTGCTATCTGTCGTGTAACAGATCCAGTGCCACCTCTGCAACTGAAGCTGCAAATCGAACGTCTGATGTAGATGTGAACCGAGCCTAAGGGTATGTTCACACGGCGTAATTTCGGCTCGCATTGCGCCACGTATTTGCACTCTAATACGGGCGAGATGTGCGGCAACATTACGGTAATCAATAGTTGTGATAGAGAACTATGGATTACGCCTCCTCACCCCGCTCGTACAATATGATCGTATTGTACGCACAGAGAGCTAAGTGACATGTCAATTATTCACGGCAAATGCACGCCGCGAGTAATGAATGCCAATGGGGCCGCCGCCTCCCCCCCTCGCGCCGCGGGAGTACGAACTCCCGAAAGATACAATGTATTGCGGCGAGTACTGTATGCCCCGCAATTAAGCCGTGTGAACATACCCTAAGAGTTGTAACATTCCTGCATCATCCATTATTATATGTTCACGTTTTCTGCATCAGAGCATGCGTCAAACTGTGTGCACTACATGGTCTGTTTTCAATGGAAAATATGTGAAGTAGTTCACACTATAAACTGTTGCATGAATATTTTCACTTGACAATTTCTAATTCATATTGCATAAAAAATACATCATTTAATCATGCACTTTCCTCGTAGAAAATGCTTCAAGTGGGCATGGAGCAAATCTGTAACCAAAAACATAATAAAATCTGCTTCAGTAAAAAGTGAAATATGCCGCAGAAACCCGTGGTATGGCTTGGATTTCTGCATTTTGGATTTTCTTGGGTCAGGAAAATGTGTGTTTGAATATATCTATCGACAATTGTGTTTTTTTTTTTACAAATTAAAACCAGATACTAATACATAGTCTTTTCTTCCTAGCCATTTTTATTTTCATACTGTAGATTTTTTAATTCTGCTTTTGATATATGATTATGTGGCAGCCATCTTGCCTGAACCTCTTTTAACAGCTTTTAGATTTTTACAGCAGCTACATGGACATAGTTGCCAGTGAACAGGAGCAGACCCATTGACTGTTGTGACTTCTTGACACGTTCTGGGACCTGGGAAGAAATCACTGTGCAGGGAGGGAAAAGTTGTGACTATATCCTATTGTGAATGGTGGATCCTGTCTTATATATACACATTGGTGTCACCTTTCAGTGTAACCCTGCCTGTGCTGATAATGAGGAGACTGCTGAAAAGTTTTCTCTACAGAACAGGAAGTGTCAGACTATTAGGCCTAGAGGCCAAAGTGAAAACTGCACTATTACAGGATTTAAAAAAAAATATTGATAATGATATTGGAAATGAAAAAAAAAAACAACCAAAAATTCTCAAAAAAACATGTTACACAGGTCATTTTCTGATGACACATTCTCTTTAGGTTGGGTTGTTTCCCCCCTCCCTCCCCACCCCCCCCCCCAAAAAAAAAATATATATATATATTATGCCTTTGGGGCTCTATTTAAAAATAAAACAAAAAGCAAAAAAAAACTCCAGTCTCCGCTTCCAGTACTGGCTATCCCTGGTCTTCTGTTTTACATTCTGCTACCTCTAGACAAGTAATCACCAATCAGCCACCAGTCAGCGGCTGCAGCAGTCATGTCCCTCTCATTTACATCACTGTTCGTAAGTGAACAGTTTTAAAAGGTGATGGGGTACCAGAAAAAGGAAGGCCACTTCTCCTCCTGAGATTCCTAGCAAAATTGCCAAGTTGGGTGATAATGCTGGGGAATCAGTCTCAGAAATGGCAGCCCTGGTGGACACAGCTCTTCCTAGCAGCCGGAAAAGCAGCCCAACTAGTAGTAGGGGGGATGGGAATGCAAGTAAGAAAAGACAGTAGTTGTAGGGGATTCTATAATCAGGAAGACGGATAGAATAATTTGTCGCCAGGACCGCCTCAACCGAATGGTTTGCTGTCTCCCTGGTGTTGTGATCCATGTTGGAACCAGTGACAGAATACACGGTAGGTGGAGGATCCTAAAGAATAATTTTAAAGAACTAGGCTCAAAACTGAAGGGAAGGACCTCCAAGGTTGTGTTCTCCGGAATACTGCCGCTACTCAGGAAAGACAGCGGGAGCTCAGGGAGTTAAATGCATGGCTGAAGTCTTGGTGTAGGACAGAGGGGTTTGGGTTCTTAGAGCACTGGGCTGATTTTTCATTGGGGTACAATCTGTTTTCTACAGATAAATTGCACCTGAATGGAAGGGGGTCTGCTGTGCTGGGGGAAAGAATTCTAGAAGGGGTGCAGGAGTATTTAAACTAGGGATGAGGAGGGAGGACAATATAGAAAATGAAGGGGTAGATAGGTTAGCGAGTGGGCAGACTATATCGGGTGGAGAAGTGGAATGGGGGAGGTGGAGTAGACCAGTGGATAAGGAGATCCATGTGTTGCAAACCAGCATTGAAGATATAGGTACCCACAATATCTCATGTAATCTCATGCCATCTACTAACTGTGTAATAAATAATCACATGCTGTCCACTAAAGGTATAATCCCATGCCATCTACCGAAGGAGAGATGTTTAATCGAATGCCGTCATCTGAACAGGTAACGTTTAATCCCATGCTGTCTACTGATCGGGTAATGTATGATCCCATGCCGTCTAATGAACATGTTAGATACAATCCCAAACCGTTGACGGAAAGTGTAAAACTGGAAGGGAACTTAAAATGTCTATTCACAAATGCTAGAAGTCTTGCAACCAAAATGGGGGAACTTGAGGCGCTAGTTGTAGAGGAGCTGATTGATGTGGTAGGTATTGCTGAAACATGGCTGGACTCCTCGCATGATTGGGCGGTCAACCTTCAAGGTTTTAATCTATTTAGGAAAGACAGAGCAAACAGGAGGGAAGGAGGAGCGTGTTTGTATGTGATATGATATGAAGGCAAATGTGAAAGAGGTAATAGAGGGCGGAGTAGCTAATGATGTGGAAACATTGTGCGTGGAAATACAAGGGGGATTAATGCAGAAAATATTATTTTTGGTGTAATCTATAGACCCCCGAACATCACTGAGGAGATAGAAGAACAGATGCATAAACAAATGGAGTGGGTAGCACAGGCAGGTACAGTGGTAATAATGGGTGACTTTAATTACCCAGGCATTGACTGGGGTCACGGTTCTGCATCAACTGAAAAGGGAAGGAAGTTCCTCAATCTGTTAGAGGATAATTTTATGGGGCAGTTTGTGGAGGAACCCACTAGAAGTGATGCTCTGTTGGATATGGTACTTTCTAACAAAGCAGAACTTGTCGGAGCAGTCAAGGTTTCTGAAAATCTTGGTAACAGTGACCACAATATAATTCATTTTAGCGTAAACTGTAGAAAAGAAAAACAAAGCCAGAAGGCAAAAACATTTAATTTTAAAAGGGCCAAATTTTCCTTATTGAGGGACGCAATACAGGACATAGACTTGGAGCAGCTATTAGCAAATAGTGATATAGATGCCAAATGGGGAGCTTTAAATATACTTTGGTGTATATTTATTTCTAAATATATTCCTATGGGTAACAAGTATAGGTGTCTAATTTTAAAACCAACATGGCTTCTACCTTCTGTTAAGAGGGCAATAAACAATAAAAAAAGGGGGCATTTAAAAAATATAAGTCAGGGGGCTCGGCATCAGGCTTTGAAAATTACAGAGAGCTTAATAAAATCGGTAAAAAAGTGATAAAAGCAGCTAAAATTCAAAATGAAAAACAGGTGGCCAAGGACAGCAAGACTAACCCCAAGAAATTCTTTAAGCATAAAAATGCCAAAAAGCCAAAGTCAGAGCAAGTAGAACCCTTAAAAACCTGTGATGGGGAGCTGGTCACTGGTGACCAAGAGAAGGCAGAGGTACTAAATAGGTTCTTCAGCTCAGTATTTACTATCAAGGAGATAGTAGTTGATTGGGGGGGCCAAATGCAGATGTAGGTGTGCAGTACTGTTAATACATCATCTGCTATAATTAATTGGCTCAGTGTAGAAAAAGTCAAAGCCAAGTTAAATAAACTGAATGTGAACAAGGCTCCAGGCCCTGATGGCATTCACCCAAGAGTTCTTAAAGAGCTCAGCTCGGTTATCGGTGTGTCCCTGTACATGATATTTAGAGATTCCCTGGTGAATGGTATAGCACCAGGAGACTGACGGAAGGCAAATGTAGTTTCCATCTTCAGAAAGGGCTCCAAGTCTTGCCCAGGTAATTATAGACCAGTAAGTTTAACATCTATTGTGAGAAAAATGTTTGAGGGGCTAATAAGGGACTATATACAGGAGTATGTTGACAAACACAATATTATTAGTGATTGCCAGCATGGATTTACTAAGGACAGAAGCTGTCAGACTAATCTGATCTGTTTTTATGAAGAGGTAAGTAGAAGTCTGGATAGCGGGGCAGCTGTGGATATTGTGTTTGTAGACTTTGCAAAGGCATTTGACACTGTCCCGCATAAGCGTTTGTTAGGTAAATTAGAATCTATTGGGTTAGAGATAACAGTGTGTAATTGGATTAAAAACTGGCTGCTGGATCGTACTCAGAGAGTGGTAGTAAATGACTCCTACTCTGAGTGGTCCCCGGTTGTGAGTGGTGTGCCGCAGGGCTAAGTATTGGGTCCTCTCTTATTTAATGTATTTATTAACAATATAGTGGAGGGGATCAATAGCACGGTTTCGATTTTTGCAGAGGACACCAAGTTATGCAGGGTAGTGCAATCAATGGAAGATGCTCATAAATTACAAGCAGACCTGGACACACTGAGTGTTTGGGCATCCACTTGGCAAATGGGGTTCAATGTGGATAAATGTAAGGTTCTGCATCTGGGTAGAAATAATCTACAGGCATCATATGTCCTAGGGGGAGAAAAACTTGGAGAATCGCTTGTTGAGAAAGATCTGGGCGTTCTTGTACATCGTAGACTACAGAATAGCATGCAGTGTCAATCAGCTGCCTCTAGGGCAAGTAAGATATTGGCATGTATTAAAAGATGCATGGACTCGCGGGACGATGTAATTCTACCGCTGTACAAAGCATTGGTGCGTCCTCACTTAGAATATGTTGTTCAGTTCTGGGCCCCAATTTATAGAAGAGATGTAATGGAGCTAGAGAGAGTACAAAGACGAGCAACCAAACTTATAAGGGGAATGGAGCATCTTAGTTAAGAGGAGAGGTTAGTAGAAATTACCTTATTTAGTCTTGAGAAAAGACGGCTTCGGGTGGGACATGATTAATTTATATAAATATATAAATGGTCCCTAGAAAAAGTATGGGGAAAAATTATTTCAAGTGAAGCCCCCTCAAAAGACAAGGGGACATTCCCTTCGACTAGAGAAAAAAGGATTCAATCTCCAGAGGAGAAGAGCGTTCTTCATTGTAAGAACTGTGAATCTGTGGAAGAAAGGCTTAGATACCTACCTGGAATTAAAGAATATTAATGCGTACGCAGCGATGTAAAATTCTGGATCCTGGCTGGTGGAGGCTCTGGGGTCAGAGATACGGTCTCCACTGGAGCAGATTGGTTCTTGCCTTGTGGGTTTCAGGGTATTAACCAGTGGTGAGGCTGGGCTTAAAGTCCTTGTCTCTCTCCCTCACCCACATTTTCCCCACCCTTGGTTGAACTTGATGGACACGTGTCTTCTTTCAACCGTACTAACTATGTAACTATGTAACTAGAGGCATATGACCACTGCAACAGCGGCATGCCCATCCAGAGGTGGCAGAATGTAAACGGAAACCCGGAGAAGCCAGCACAATAAACAGGGACCAGGGAAGGTGAGTACGTTGGCACGTTTTTCACACACTCCATTTTCAGCACTGAAACAGTATGGAATCCGCTTTGAAAAATAAGCACTGATTCAGCGAGCTTTGTGGATGCATATTTGCAATTTCATATCCTATGTGAGGATTCAGCCTTGGAATTCAGTGCAAAATCCACCTCAAGAATTTGCATCAGTTCTTTTTCAGCCATAGAAAAAAAAAGTGCCGTGTGAAAACAGTGTCATGTGCACTGCAATGCTATTTTTCTATTGAAAGCGGTGTCTGTTTTGGATGCTGTTTCAGCGGTGAATCCGCATCAGAAATCATGTCCAGAACAGCTGGGTGAACCTGACCTAAGAATTTTGTGCAATACACAGACACAATGCAAAACATTTATTAAGGCGGTTGTGCCAAAAATATTGGCATGGATGCTTTATTTCACATTTATGTGTTTTAGAGAGTTTCTAGACACTTTTGTGCCTTGTCCGACTAAAAAGCTGTGGCCTTGGTAAAGGAGGCATGGCTTCACAGGAACTGGAGTAACTTAGCGTGCGCCAAAATGTTTACATAATTAGTGGCATAAAGTAAGCAAACTAATAAAAGGTGTAAAGTTAGATTAGACAGTCTAAACATTTCTCAACACTATGATAAATGCGGTGGATTGTAAGACTGTCTAGTCTAAATTTACATTGTCTAAGGCTGTCTCCATGGCATAGCAATATGATTGTATTTTCGGCGGTTTTAGAATTTTAAATCCGCTGAAAAAAAATTTGTTCAGGCAGCCCAATAGACGACAATAGAAAAAAACAGGTCGTTTTTTCTCTGTTCGTCTTCTGGCGGCGGCATATTATACAACATGTTATATAGTTCACCGGTGCTTTTAGTTTTTTCGTCTTCCCATACAATTAATTCTATGGGCGACAGTAGAAAACAAGAACCAACCGCGGTTTTGGCGCAAAACGTGACAAAAATCGTGAGAAAACCCTAAGGCTATATATACACTGCATCGGATAAAAAACGGCCCGAAAAAGGCCGTTTTTTTTCTGATGCAGGACCGCAGTTTTTGTCACACTTTGTACAAAAACCGCAGTCGCTTCTCGACGGCAAAAAAACTAAAAGCCCCGGTGTATTATACAACATGTTGTATAATACGCCAGCGCCAGAAGACAAGCGGAGAAAAGACGAGCTGTGGAGACTATAGCTCGTCTTTTCTATTGCCGCCTATGGGGCTGCAGGAACGATCGTATCTTCGGCGCTTTTAAAAAACTAAAAGTGCCGAAAATACAATCGTATTCATGTGCAGTGGAGACATAGCCTAAGTGTTGTTAAATCTGCCCCATTGTGTAAAGTTACTTTTCCTTGGTTCCTGAATATTCTCCACTTATCTGATATCTGTTACTAGATACAGATGCCAAACCAGGGGACTTGTAGCAGACATTTTAGTTTCATGAAATACATAGCAGGGAAAAAAGTAGTACAGTAGAGTTACCACTGGCCCCTTGTTGGCCTGTTAGGTGATTTTCTGACTGCACAGACTGCAGTAGAGCTCGATCGGGAACAGATGTTTGGCTTGAGGAATCAAAATCCTGGATCTTATTCAATGGAGCCTTTGGTGTACTTTATAGCAAAATCAATCATTAGTTTTCTTGCTGAACCTATGGGTTATATAGCAGAAAAACGAATTGAAAGGTCCACTAAATGCAATCTATTTCTTGCAAGCAACTATTTTGTGCTGTGAAAATGCTGACTATAGTGTTCTTCAATGGGATTTCTGTCAAGAGTTAAGAGAAAGGTATTCCTCCACTATAACTGTTCCTGTATCCCTGCTTGTAAGAACCTCTAAAAAGGTTTCCATATGCATAGTGTAGAGTCACTAAATTAAAGGGGTTCTCCATATTGAGCTCACAGCTTAATTATATTGACCTTTTGTAATATTAGAAATTATTTACCTGTTCTGGTTTGCAAAATCAGGCAGAGAGCCCTTTACTTCCTGCAAACCATGTGATATCCATTGATCACATGGTCTCAATGGATGTTTTGTCATCACTCAATGGGTGTGCTTTGAAGCCAGGCTCAGCCCAGAAACACTTCCCTGTGTTGAGCGTGACCTGAGCAGAGAAAGATCTGGCTGCATATAGTGACTGAGCAGTCACTATGTAAGCAGAGGTGCTGACAGGAATGTAATGTATAGAGCTGGATGGGTAGGGTATTATACATTAATGTGGACATATACAGTGATAACTATGTGTACATAGTGACTCATCACATAGATACCAGAGTCTAGGTGCCTTCATTAATGTGCACTGTATTAATGTGGACATGTATTTTTTATACATTTGCTAAATAGACCTTTTCACTTGGTCAGAAGTTTTGCATTGATTGCCTGAATGTGCATTAGGACCTCTGAGATTATCCAGCAGCAGTCAGAAAAAAGTCTGTTTACTGCTCTTTATATAGTAGTGTTGCCAGGGTAAAGCGTGATGAGATGCTGCCCTGACGTTACTGGGTGCAGGGAGGATGCCACATCTCCTACAACAGGTGCACAGCTTTCCAATCTTCAAAAACTGATTGCTGTGGCTGTGACGTCACCCACCTTTCTTAAATACTAAATAGGCTATCCAGTGTACAAGAAAGCAGGGTGATGCCCCATGTATAGCACATACATAGAAATATATAAATCAAATTATATATTTGTAGGTGTATATCATAGGATGAGGATAAAAAATTTTTTTTTACCATGTTGCAAGCTGATTGGTGTACTGTACTAAGCAGAGCCTGCTGCAAACATCCAGGAAGTGATCTGGAGCAGAGATGCAAGGACCTGAGGTGTACATGTATGAAAATGATGATGGAAGGGTGTACAGGGTTGAAGAGTGTTAGGCTATGTTCACACGGCTTAATTGCGGGACGTAATTACGCCCCCCAATTACGCCGTGTGGACGGGGGGGGGGCGGGAGCGGGGGAGTAAGCAGGGGGCCGGCACTTCGCGGCCCATAGACTATCATGCTAGCGGCGCGTATACGCCCCTAGAAAGTGACATTTTCAATTATTCCCCGCCCCGGCGCCTTCGCTGGGCGGGGAGAAGAGACGTAATCCATAGTTCTCTATGAGAACTGTGAATTACCATAATGAATGGCGTTTTCGGCCCGTAATTGGCGCACTTCGGCGCGTAATTACGGACCGAAATACGGCCCATTATTAGCCGTGTGAACATGCCTTTAGGGGGATTAGGAAGTGGGAGCAGGGAAGCCATAGATTATAAATGCAATGCATTGTGGGACTTGTAGGAAAGAGATGCTGGAAAATTACTGACACTCCCACAAGCAGGAAGATTCACTGCAAAAAGTAGATCTCGGGGTGCTTTCACACGGTGCGTTTTTGGTGTGTTTTTGATGCGTTTTTTCAATGCAGGAAGGCACAGCAATTAATTCTGTACATTGTGCTCAAAATTCTGCACAAAAATTGCAGCAAAAATCATGGTATTTACTGCGATATTTGTGCAGCAATGTACATAAAAAACGCACCATGTGAAAGCACCCTCATGATAGATGAATAACGAGGCAAAAGAAAAGAAACACATGAAGGTAGTGGAATATCTCTACTTTTCAATATAAATGCTGTTTATAGCGTTTTATAAAATCATTAAACTCCCAGATAACCCCTTTAAGACTTGGTTGATCTACACATACTACTTAAAAGTTAAAAAAAAAAAAAGACGACTACCGATGTTACCTTTCATATATATCTAAGAACATGGCATCAGTATGAAACTGCTGATCGGAGAGCTGCTGACTTGGAGTTTTTGTCTTTATTTGCAGTCTGCATGTCTTTTTTTAAGACTGCAGTAGTGGCAAATAGCACCCTTGAGCAATTTCTTATGTAGTGCCTTTTGTATTTGTCTATGGACTTGGTTACTGCACAGTGAAAAGAAATAACTAAATGGGGCCGATTTACTAATCCTGTTTGATACTTATTGTAATCATAGATAAGGCTGTCTAAGTGCACACAGCATAGGACAAAATACATTGGAAAGCGACGGCATTTTGTCCTCTACAGGACCATGGTTTTTGCCGCTGATTTGCCATCAGCCCTTACAACTGAATGTACGGGAAACTGACGGCAAACCGCAAACTCCGGCGGAATATTTTTAACGCGACGGTTAAAAATACGTGCAGTATAGACTACAGCACAGGTTTTTGATTGCTGTCTATGCAGCACAGTATACCGTCGGATTCAGTAATAATAATAATAATAGTAGTATAATAGTATAGTAGTATAATAGTAATTTGAAATCGCCGACAATCCGACAGTATTCCTGTGCTGTGTAAACATAGCCTAAGGATGCTGCTAAATTTCAGAGTTGTCTATTTTTTTTATACCAAATAATAGTTAGTTTACTTTGCACAAATATTTTATGTCAAAATTGTGGCTTAGTGTTGTTGCATTTAAATCAAAGCCCTTTTCTGCAAAGCCAGCCTCATCAAGAGACTAGCAGGAAGCGTCTGAAGCATATAATAAATGTATCTAAAGTGAGGTGCCAAATTTTGACACATTTTACAAGAAAGTCTAGTTGCAAACACATAGGTAAATCTGCTCCTAAGTGTGACACTACCCAGTCCACTATTGTCTCCTGACTATGGTGCTTTATGGGATCCTGGGTCATGATGATCATCTTTTACACATTCCTGGATTTCAATCAGGATATTGATGGGGTTTCAGAAAGCACATTAGGCCCTTCAATGTTTATTCAGTAAATGTATATATGTCACGCTCTTGCACCTCGCTGCTGTGCAGTGCGATGTCTTCTTACCTCTTTCCATAGGCTCCTCTTTTCCCCCCATAGCTTTCTTAGCCTATGTCCTACTGCCTGTAGTTATTTAAGGGTCACCACTCATCAGCTTGTTCCTAGATTATTTGTGTTCTTTCCAGCATCTACAGTGATTTTTTTTTTTTTGGTAGTCTCTACGTTTCATTTCTTACCTTTGGCTTGTTCCCGACTATCCCATTCGTCTACTGCCTGCCCTGACCTCCTACCTGTGACTCGATGACTCTAGAACTCTGCCTGCCTTTCTGTCAATAGCCTGACTTCAAGTGAGCGCTTCCGGCCCTGACCCTCTGCTTGTGGCCTGGCTATGTCTCCTGTCTTCTCTTCCAGTATCGTGCCTGTCCGGCAGCAGTCACCGAAGTTGAGATGACCACTGGTTGGGGGTAGCGACCGGAGGTTCCCTGCAGAGAAGACCAGATGCCTTGTATACGGGACTCCTTAGACTCTGCTCCCGGGAATGGTTCTTTGCTAAAGATCGCGACTGACTCTTTGGATCCACTACCTGCCCATGATAGTATGTTTCTGGTACTTTAGGTTTTGGTGATTGGGGCTGAACTGCCATAGCAGGCATGGCCATGCATCCTAGTCGTCTGCTGATCAGTGGGGTCCTTGAGTGCAGAATCCTTACTGTTGAAATCTTTATAGACTGTTCTAAGGCTAAGTCATCAATATGTTTTAAAAAAAGACCCTTTAAAGGATTATCCAGAGGAAATTATTTTTTTTTTTTTTCCGAAATAATCTCTCTTACAAAGTTAAGCACTTTGGAAATGTACTTCCATGAAATTTTCTGCTTGCTTCCTGCAGTTGTACGTTGGCTGTTAGTAGTTCTGTATGCCTGGACACACAGGGAGCAGCTATTTGTCTGGCTCAGGAGGTCAGGTGACCAGTGGGATTTGGCTCTTTTCCAGGTCAATCTTTGAAAAAAAAACTCCGGTCCTGCCTCCTATGGCTTTCAATATGAGGGTTCTGAACTGAGACTGAGGTTGAAAAGGAGGATGATGGACAAAATGTAGGGGGTGGGCTCACACCACAAACAGTGGTGTGTTATATATGCAAATATTGTGTACATTTATAATGTATAGATGGTGTTATAAGGTGTTGATAATGACCAAGCATTTTTTTTTTATTAAGAGCAAGGGTATTTTAAGGCTATGTAGCCTGTGCAGTAGGTAGATATAATAACCTGCCACCTTAGGGTAGGAGTTAGTTCAAGTTTGTTGTTTATGTTTCTGATTTCCTGCACAAAAGGGTTGTTCACTCATCAGCCAGCGGTGGAGTGGAGCAGGTTTAGGGTTAAACCATGAGCCATCATACTCACTGGAGGGTGAGGGAGACACCAGAGCAAAGCAGGTAGAGCGAGCGAGAGAGACACCAGATAAAAGCTGGTAGACGGAGAGAGAGAGAGACACCAGAGAAAATCAGGTAGAGCGAAAGACCAGAGCAAATCAAGTAGAGAGAGAGAGAGAGACCGGAGCAAATCAAGTAGAGAGAGAGAGAGAGACTGGAGCAAATCAAGTAGAGAGAGAGAGAGAGACTGGAGCAAATCAAGTAGAGAGAGAGAGAGAGAGAGAGACCGGAGCAAATCAAGTAGAGAGAGAGAGAGACTGGAGCAAATCAAGTAGAGAGAGAGAGAGAGAGAGACTGGAGCAAATCAAGTAGAGAGAGAGAGAGACTGGAGAAAAACAAAGAGAGAGAGAGAGAGAGAGACTGAGCAAATCAAGTAAGAGAGAAGAGAGACGGAGCAAATCAGTTAGAGAGCGAGAGAGACTGAGCAAATCAAGTAGAGAATAGAGCGAGAAGAGAGAGAGGCAAATCAATAGAGAGAGAGAGAGAGACTGGAGCAAATCAAGTAATAGAGAGAGAGAGCAGAAGAGAACCTGAGCAAAATCAAGTAGAGAGTAGAGAGAGAGAGACTGGAGCAAATCAAGTAGAGAGAGAGAGAGAGGAGCAAATCAGTAGAGAGAGAGAGAGAGAGAGTGGATCAAATCAAGTAGAGAGAGAGAGAGAGAGAGACTGGAGCAAATCAAGTAGAGAGAGAGAGAGAGAGAGACTGGAGCAAATCAAGTAGAGAGAGAGAGAGAGACTGGAGCAAATCAAGTAGAGAGAGAGAGAGAGAGACAGGAGCAAATCAAGTAAGGAGAAGGGGTGGGGGGGGGGGAGAGAAGACAGACCGGAGCAAATCAAAAGTAGAGAGAGAGAGACAGGAGCAAATCAAGATAGAGAGAGAGAGAGAGACTGGAGCAAATCAAGTAGAGAGAGGGGGGGGGGGGGGGGGGGGGGGGGGAGACTGGAGCAAATCAATAGAGAGAGAGAGACTGTAGCAAATCAAGTAAGATAGAAGAGAAATGGAGCAAATCTCAAGTAGAGAGAGAGACCGGAGCAAATCAAGTAGAGAGAGACTGGAGCAAATCAAGTAGAGAGAGAGAGAGACTGGAGCAAATCAAGTAGAGAGAGAGAGAGACTGGAGCAAATCAAGTAGAGAGAGAGAGAGACTGGAGCAAATCAAGTAGAGAGAGAGAGAGACTGGAGCAAATCAAGTAGAGAGAGAGAGACTGGAGCAAATCAAGTAGAGAGAGAGAGAGACTGGAGCAAATCAAGTAGAGAGAGAGAGAGAGAGAGAGAGAGACTGGAGCAAATCAAGTAGAGAGAGAGAGAGACTGGAGCAAATCAAGTAGAGAGAGAGAGAGAGACTGGAGCAAATCAAGTAGAGAGAGAGAGACTGGAGCAAATCAAGTAGAGAGAGAGAGAGAGAGAGACTGGAGCAAATCAAGTAGAGAGAGCAGAGAGAGCGAGACTGGACAAAATCAAGTAGAGAGAGAGAGAGAGACTGTATAAAATCTACTAGAGAGAGAGAGAGACTGGAGCAAATCAAGTAGAGAGAGAGAGAGACTGGAGCAAATCAAGTAGAGAGAGAGAGAGAGAGAGACTGGAGCAAATCAAGTAGAGAGAGAGAGAGAGAGACTGGAGCAAATCAAGTAGAGAGAGAGAGAGAGAGACTGGAGCAAATCAAGTAGAGAGAGAGAGAGAGACTGGAGCAAATCTAGAGAGAGAGAGAGAGAGAGAGACTGGAGCAAATCTAGAGAGAGAGAGAGAGAGAGACTGGAGCAAAACTAGAGAGAGAGAGAGAGAGACTGGAGCAAAAAAAGGAGAGAGAGAGAGAGAGAGACTGGAGCAAATCAAGTAGAGAGAGAGAGACTGGAGCAAATCAAGTAGAGAGAGAGAGAGAGAGACTGGAGCAAATCAAGTAGAGAGAGAGAGAGAGAGACTGGAGCAAATCAAGTAGAGAGAGAGAGAGAGAGACTGGAGCAAATCAAGTAGAGAGAGAGAGAGAGAGACTGGAGCAAATCAAGTAGAGAGAGAGAGAGAGAGACTGGAGCAAATCAAGTAGAGAGAGAGAGACTGGAGCAAATCAAGTAGAGAGAGAGAGACTGGAGGCTAAAAAATCAGTAGAGAGAGAAGAGAGAGAGACTGGAGCAAATCAGAGAGAGAGAGAGAGATGAGAGACTGAGCAAATCTAGGAGAGAGAGGAGATAGAGACTGACAAAACAAGTAGAGAAGAGAGAGAGACTGAGCAATCAAGTAGAGAGAGAGAGAAGAGAGAGACTGAGCAAATCAAGTAAGAGAGAGAGAGACTGTGAGCAAATCAAGTAGAGAGAGAGAGAGAGAGACTGGAGCAAATCAAGTAGAGAGAGAGAGAGAGAGACTGGAGCAAATCAAGTAGAGAGAGAGAGACTGGAGCAAATCAAGTAGAGAGAGAGAGAGAGAGACTGGAGCAAATCAAGTAGAGAGAGAGAGAGAGTACTGGCGAGCAAACATCGAAAAAAGAAAAAAAAATGTAGAGAGAGAGAGACTGGTAGCAATCAATAGAGAGAGAGAGAGAGACACTGGCACAAAACGTGTAGAGAGAGAGAGAGAGAGACTGGAGCAAATCAAGTAGAGAGAGAGAGAGAGAGACTGGAGCAAATCAAGTAGAGAGAGAGAGAGACTGGAGCAAATCAAGTAGAGAGAGAGAGAGAGACTGGAGCAAATCAAGTAGAGAGAGAGAGAGAGAGACTGGAGCAAATCAAGTAGAGAGAGAGAGAGAGAGACTGGAGCAAAACAGTAGAGAGAGAGAGAGAGAGACTGGAGCAAATCAAGTAGAGAGAGAGAGAGAGAGACTGGAGCAAATCACGTAGAGAGAGAGAGAGAGAGAGAGAGAGACTGGAGCAAATCAAGTAGAGAGAGAGAGAGAGAGAGACTGGAGCAAATCAAGTAGAGAGAGAGAGACTGGAGCAAATCAAGTAGAGAGAGAGAGACCGGAGCAAATCAAGTAGAGAGAGAGAGACTGGAGCAAATCAAGTAGAGAGAGAGAGACTGGAGCAAATCAAGTAGAGAGAGAGAGAGAGAGACTGGAGCAAATCAAGTAGAGAGAGAGACTGGAGCAAATCAAGTAGAGAGAGAGAGAGAGAGACCGGAACAAATCAAGTAGAGAGAGACCGGAGCAAATCAAGTAGAGAGAGACCGGAGCAAATCAAGTAGAGAGAGAGAGAGAGAGACCGGAACAAATCAAGTAGAGAGAGACCGGAGCAAATCAAGTAGAGAGAGAGAGAGACCGGAATCAAATTCCAAGTAAGAGACGAGAGAGAGACCTGAGCAAATCCAGTAGAGAGAGATAGAGACCGGAGCAAATCAAGTGGAGAGAGAGAAGAGACCGGAGAGAAACTCAAAGTGTAAGATAGAGCGGGGGGGTTGTGATGGAGACCGGAGCAAATCAAGTAGAGAGAGAGAGACCGGAGCCAATCAAGTGGAGAGAGAGAGAGACCGGAGCCAATCAAGTGGAGAGAGAGAGAGACCGGAGCCAATCAAGTGGAGAGAGAGAGAGACCGGAGCCAATCAAGTGGAGAGAGAGAGAGACCGGAGCCAAACAAGTGGAGAGAGAGAGACCGGAGCAAATCAAGTAGAGGAGAGAAGAAGAGAGACGGAGCAAAATCAAGTAGAGAGCGAGACAAGAGACTGGAAGCAAATCAAGTAGGGAGATGAGAGACCGGAGCAAATCAAGTAGAGAGAGAGAGAGACCGGAGCCAATCTAGTAGAGAGAGAGAGAGGAGCCGGAGCAAATCAAGTAGAGAGAGAGAGAGACCGGAGCAAATCAAGTAGAGAGAGAGAGAGAGAGACCGGAGCAAATCAAGTAGAGAGAGAGAGAGAGAGACCGGAGCAAATCAAGTAGAGAGAGAGAGAGAGAGACCGGACCAAATCAAGTAGAGAGAGAGAGAGAGAGACTGGAGCAAATCAAGTAGAGAGAGAGAGACTGGAGCAAATCAAGTAGAGAGAGAGAGACTGGAGCAAATCAAGTAGAGAGAGAGAAGAGAGAAGAGACCTGGAGCAAATCAAGTAGAGAGAGGTAGCAGAGAAAAAAGAAACTGTGGGGAGGGAAGCAAATCAAGTAAGAGAGAAAGAGACTCTGCGGAGCAAATCTAGTAGAGAAGAGATGAGAGACTGGAGCAAATCAAGTAGAACAACACTAGTACGAGACACGGACACAAACACATCCACACAGTTCACGCAGAGCACACGAGACAACCACGTACAGCAAATCAAGACTAAGAAGAGACGAGAGACACGACTAGGCAAGCACAAATCAAGTACAGAGCAGACACAGAACAGACTAGGAGCAAATCACGTCAGAGACACGGACAGAGACACACCGTGACAGCACACACACTCACGTAGAGAAGAGAGAGACACCACAAGCACACACATCAAGCGTACAACAAGACAGCGGACAGACAGAACAACACGACCAAACACAAGCTACAACAGAGAGAGAGCGTGAGACACCGGAGCAAATCAAGTAAGGAGGAGAGCGAGAGACCGGAGCAAAACAAGTAGAGAGAGCGAGCGAGAGACCGGAGCAAATCAAGGAGAGCGAGCGAGAGACCGGATCAAATCGGGGAGAGAGAGCGAGAGACCGGATCAAATCGGGGAGAGAGAGCGAGAGACCAGATCAAATCGGCGAGAGAGAGCGAGAGACCAGATCAAAGCGCGGAGAGAGAGCGAGAGACCAGATCAAATCGGGGAGAGAGAGCAGAGAGACCAGAGCAAATCGGGGGCGAGAGACCAGAGCAAATCGGGGCGAGAGACCAGAGCAAATCGGGGAGAGAGACCAGAGCACAGCCGGTAGACTGTCCTGGGGTGTAACATTAGAAGCAGTAGAGAACCCTGTGGATATACTTATTGTTTACCTGTAAACTGCCCTGTGTTTGGAAAAGTGTCTAGAGAAAGAATTGAGAGTAAAGCCTGCAAGATGAAAATCTCTGTGGTTACATCTACTCTACACCAATAGGTCAAGCATCCGCTACCCGGGTGTAGCTTCCCTTTTGACACCTGGGACCTGCAATCCTCCTCCTACCCATACCTTATAGAACCCCAGCAATGGATTCTGGGGCTTGTAGTTTTACAGGAGAAAGGAAAACGGTGTTCAAATAGGAAATGCTGCTGTATATTGCACAAGAAATGCACAGATTAGCAGAAAATATGACCGAGATGAATAAAGACTCAGGTACGCCATCTGAGAATGACTTCAGTGCTGTCAGTAAAGCAGTAGGCTAGATGCACACAGCAATTTGAAAATGGCGGCCAAAATCCAGGGGCATTTTCAAATTGCTGGACCGTGCCACACTGCTGTTTTTTGCACATAAACCAGCCGTCGGATTTCGGATTCCCAGCGGCCCAGTACCTTGGGGCTGCGGGATTTCCGATGACTGGACTCCAGAATAGAGAACATGTTCTACATTCTGCCAGTTGGTTTTTCGTTTTAGGAAAACCTCCGTAAAAACTACAGCACGGATTTTCTATCGAAGTCTACACAGCGCAGGATATGGTCAGTTTTTTCAGCGGATTCAAAATACTGAATCCGCCAGGGGCGTTGCTAGGGTCCTAAAAACACCCGTGCTCGGGCCCATTTGTGTATTATCTGCGGTAGGGCGGGTTCACACACATATTATTCACGCCTCATTAAGTGAACTGTGGATGTTTTTTTTACAGGAAAAACCTGTGTTCCTGTCACCTAATTTTCTGCACATCCCACACAGATCCATCCATCTCCTCAGACAAAGTCACTGTACAGTAAAAAATCCCAATGACAAATTTACTTTTGCAAACTTCTCACCTTCATATGCGACAATACCCTAAACAATTCACCAAACATACACCGATACATGGAGCAAATCTACCAGACAAGTGATTTGTTACTAAAACCCCCTACAAAACAAGCCAAAACCTTATTACTACATAAGGGATCAAAATAATCCTGCCAGACCCCACATGTGATTATCAGCTGTAGCACAGGCTCTGAACACATATACCACCGCCATACCGTGACCATATAGTGGTAGTTACTAGTTGTATTTAGAACGCTCTTGCAAGACATATAAGTGATTACCCTGCAGCTTACATTTAGGTGCTCACAGGAGACGTCTTTTCTGATCAGCGTACGTTCACATTTCCCTTTTTATTCTCCATCGGTATCACAACCTTCTCGGCTGATTGCATCCCGGTCAATACTCGTCCCCCTGAGGATTTTGGCACAAATATCTTAGAATCCTCACATTTCCAGCAACTCCTTAATTAATAGTTATAGCAGTCCCTCAGTTAAGGTATATAGGGCACTGAAGCAGTCAATATGGGGCCAACAGGCAGGATAATGGGGCCTCAGGCAGGTATATGGGCCACAGGCAGGTAATAATGGCCACATGCAGTATATAGGGGCCACAGGCAGCTAACCATAGGGGCCACAGGCAGGTATATAAGAGGCCCACAGGCACGTGATATAGGAGGCCACAGGCAGAGTATCAAGGCCACATGGCTAGTATATTGGGGGGCCACAGGCAGTATATTGGGGCACAGAGGCAGTATTAAGGGCCACAGGCAGTATATGGTGGCACTGAGGCAGGTATATAGGGGCCACACAGGAAGGTATATAGGGGCACTGAGGCAGAATATAGGGGCACTGAGGCAGTATATTGGGGCCACAGGACAGCATATGTGGGCCAACAGCAGTGGATATGGGGGGCAAGGCAGGGATATATGGGGGGCAAAGAGCGGGGATCATGGGGGGCACAGGCAGCATATGGGGCCACAGGCAGGGATATGGGGGCCACAGCAGTATATGGGCGGGGCACAGGCAGGCATAATGGGGGCCACAGGCAGGCATTATATTGGCACAGGCAGGGATATGGGGGCCACATGCAGATAATATGGGGGAGCCACAGGCAGTAAATGTGGGGCCAACAGAGCAGTAACTATGGTTGGCCACAGCATGATATGGGGGCCACGGCAAGCATTATAGGGGCACAGGCAGTATATGGGGGCCACAGGCAGGGATAATGGGGGCACAGGCAGTGATATGAGGGGGCCAACAGCAGGAGCATATAGGGGCACAGGCAGCATTATAGGGGCACAGGCAGTATATGAGGCACTGAGGCAGTAATAAACGCTTTAAAAATAACAACATTCAAACACACCTTTAACTCCCCGCGAGCCGCCAGCACTGACCTCTACAGCCCCGCGCATCCTCCGGCAGCTCCTCGGGCCGCACGGCCTAACGCGTGGAGCGCCCGAGGAGAAGGCGTCAGTCATCAGCGACGCTGCCGGCTGCAGCGCACGGGTGCCGTCGGCGGGCTCCTCATCGCCACCCCGCTGTGAGGACCCGCGGACCCCCGCAGATGACTGACCCAATCCGTACCGACACTGTCTTCGGATCATGGAGCGCTCCGACTCTGCTCCGCATAAGCCCACATCTGCCAGATCTGTCCAGCGGACGCACACTGCATCTGAATAGCCAGACGGTGCTCCACGGCCCACTGGCAGCGGCCTGGAAGCCACTGGCGCGACTCGGGGCACATGGAGATTTATCTCGTTCCCGAGCCCCGAATAAAACAAGGCCAAGCGAGCCCTGGAATCCGCTAATACACCGACAAAAACCATTGCTGTGTAGACCTAGCCTAAATGTTACAGCTGGTGATGATTAAATACTTGAGCTTAGAGCTGTGTGCCAGGGAGGCTGGAGTTTGACAAGATCAAAGGCACAGTGCTCCCTCTAAAAGCAGCAAGGGAACACCAAGTTCATGGTGCGATACGTTCCTTTTGGACTGATGCAGGTACTAACCTTTTTGTTTAGGTAGTGTAATAAAACAGATTATACCAGCTATCTTGTGGGACATATTCAACTCCAGTAGAATAAGGGTTATGTGGGGGGACCTTCCTCTATCACATCCATGAACTGTAGTAGGGATACACAATAAGTAAAAATACACACATATATACATCAGAAGATTGGCCTTAGTGCATATCAAATATATTGTGGGTCCAGAATTCTAGTTATTACTAGTTACTCCTATACTGTAGTAGGATGGATATATATATATATATATATATATATATATATATATATATATATACATACAGGGCAGCTCCTAGGCTAAATTTCACTCAGGGCGAGGTGAAGAAATGTCGCCCACCCCCTCCCGTAACATATGGCGCCACATTGCATCACCATAAACCACAAAATATACAAAAAGCTTTACCACAATCTGCTACATATAAAACATACCAAAAATAGTCATACAGTTAATCAAAATAACACTGACTGCACGAAACCAAACCCAAGGCCACAAAGACCCACATATCACCAGCACACAGTGACCGAAAAATAAAACCCACCATGACCACATATCCACCAGCCCACATGACCAAATAATAAAACAACACCATGACCACATATCACCAGCACACAGTGACCGAATAATACAATCTGACCAATACTAGTATAAAACATTATACTACAACCAATTCCCGCATACAGAGGACCATACCGTGGTGGATACCCGCTGTACACAGGCTCTGCAGACATATAAGGCGATACAGAAACAGTTAAATATGTAGTAACTCACAGGTGACGTCTCTGAAGAGTTGTTCTCTTCTCATCTTCTTCTTTCCAACTGATCCCAGACGCCATGACGAAGTACGTGCCCGGACTCTACACAGGTAAAATTTACAAAACAACATCTTAGACTCCCTCATTTATCAGCACTTCACTACCAATCCTATCTCTATACCAAATGCCCCATCTATAGCACCTCATATGGGTAGCCATATATGCCCCCTGTCGCCACGAAGTAGCCCCCTGTAGCCCACGTAGTAGCCCCCCGTAGCCAATGATGCCCCGGAATACCAGTGATTGCACCCATAGCCCGGAAGCCCCCCTGTGGCCAGGGGAATGCCCCCTTTGTACCAGTGATGCCCCCTGTAGCCAGTGATGCCCCCCTGTACCAGTGATGCCCCCCTGATAGCCAGTGATGCCCCCCCTGTAGTCCAGTGAATGCCCCTCCCCCCCCTTGTAGCCATAGGAAAGCCCCCCTTGTAGCCAGTATGCCCCCCTTGTAGCCGTTGATGCCCCCCCTTGTAGCCAGTTGATGCCCCCATTGTAGCCAGTTGATGCCCCCCTTATAGCAAGTGATGCCCCCATGTAGCCAGTGATGCCCCATGTATCCACTTGATGCCCCCCTTGTAGCCAGTGATGCCCCCCTTGTACCAGTGAATGCCCCCATTGTAGTCCAGTGTAAAGCCCCCCCAGTAGCCATGATTCCCCCCTGTAGCCAGTGATGCCCCCCCTGTAGCAGTGATTTTCGGCGCACCGTAAACGCACAGTGATGCCTCCATTGTAGCCAGTGATCGCCCCATTGTAGCCAGTGATGCCCCCCCTGTAGCCAAGTGATGCCCCCCCTGTAGCCAGTGATGCCCTCCCCTGTAGCCATGATAGCCCCCAATTGTAGCCAGTGATGGGCCCATTGTAGCGAGTGATGCCCCCATTGTAGCCAGTGATGGCCCCATTGTAGCCAGTAGACCCCCCATTGAAGCCAGTGATGCCCCATTAGTAGCCAGTGATGCCCCCCATTGTAGCTAGTGATGGCCCCCATTGAAAGCCAGTAGATCTCCCCTGTAGCTAATATAAATAAATAAAACCATTACTCACCGACCACTGACCCCGCAGTCGTCCCGGAGCTGCTGAGGCGGTGTGACGTCATCACGCTGCTTACACTCACCAGCTTCCCAGTGATCTCACCTCGGCGGCAGAGCTGCCTCTGCCGTGCCGAGGGGAGCCGCAGTGTCCGCAGGAGGCGCGGTGAAAGCGTGTGCGCCCCCTGCTACGCTGATATGGTCTCGGCGCTCAAATGAGGCCGATACATACAAGGAAGGGAGCAGGACGGTAACGATCCTCCTGCATTCCTACCCTGTATCGGGAGCTGCTTGGCTCTGCCGCTACTTTTTTTAACGCGCTCTGCCGCCCTAGCGAACGCCCTGTATGTTGGAGTATATAGCTTGCTACCGCACAGTGGACAGAGCCCATGATGGGGTAATATACAGTATATATGTCTATAGTACTAGAAATAAATTTAGAATTATTATCACTAGTGGGGGTAATATACAGTATATATATATATCTCAGAGGCTCATGTCCCAGGGGCAGTGGCTGCTGTGTGTGAGTAGTATAGCAGCACCGCACAGTGTAGCTGAGCCCATGTGGGGGTAATATACAGTATATATATGTCTATAGTCTATAAATATATTAGAATTATTATCACTAGTGGGGGTAATATACAGTATATATATATATCTCAGAGGCTCATGTCCCAGGGGCAGTGGCTGCTGTGTGTGAGTAGTAATACAGACACCTCCACAGTGTAGCTGAGCTTCTGTGTGGAGATAATACACAGTATATAGCAGTATAATATATCAGAGGCTCAGTCCCAGGAGCATGGCTCTGTGATTGTGAGTGGTATAGTCACACCAGCACCGTGTTGCTGAGCGCCTATGTTGGAGTTAATATACATATATATAACCAGCAGGGGCTCAGCCCCAGGAGCAATTGGCGCTGCTGTGTGTGAACTGGTAATAGATACATGCGCACTTGTGCCGGGTAATACACAGTAT